>SJJU01005847.1:0-57127 GCA_012932125.1 Conopomorpha cramerella | reverse complement strand
TACCAAATACTTGTCGGACATTTTGACTGTTCTGTCTTCGTTTACAAGTTTCGTTTACAAAATGTTACAGTTTCAATTCTGATATTGATCTTGATGAATATTGCTTGCTCATGCGGCCGGCTCGACTAAAAGGCCGATTGTGAATAGTAACGAAGCTATTACAAGCTAGAAAAATACCGTGATGTACTTTTTTTTAGACTTGAAATAGCTTTGACTGACGCTTTTGGTCGCTATCGTTTTGTTTGTTTAATAAAAGGATAAACATATTGTATAGGTTTAAGTCATAGATCGTAAACTTCGACCTAAGTGACATTGATACAACGCGAGTTATTTTTAAACTATGAAACTCACCTAATGTTACGTTATGTTAAATGACACTTGGTGAGCCTACTCCGCTTCGAGAATAAAAAAAACCTATTACGAGATATTTTTACATAGTGTAACCTGACTAGGATAACTACTACTACGAACTAGGATATCCTGTACTATGGGTGCCAGAGACTGATATAGATACTAACGTAAATACTTTAAAAAAATACATACCTTTATAGAAACAAAAGACACCCAGAAGCACATTACAATTGTCTCAGCCATCACTAAAGTATCATTCCGGCGATGGAATTCGAATCCGCGAAATCGTCCTGATCACTAGTCCATGCCGGCTGTCAGTAAAAAATAAAATGCTTAATATTTTTTTTACAAATACCTCACTACCTGCTTCTAAATGTGCAAGTTACATTAGGCCATCTGACCACTCAACAAAACATACTTCCGCCGAAAGGAAATGCATGTGTACGGTAATGTAGTTCGTCTAAAAAGCTTTGGTTTAATCGAAGATTTATAATGTATGGAACGAGTAAACAGCGATTCTGGTACACTTCTTTCACAAACATTTGTAAAACTTTACGAATGTTTCCCACAGCGGAAGGCAGAAACTTTTTATTTTATTTTAATTTGTCACATATACTTTCGCGTCATCAGTATTGACATATCTTTTTAAGCGACTTCAAAAATGGAGTCTTTCTCTATTCAACAGTATATTGAATACAGCAAAAATACAGCTTTTTCATGTTTGTTCGCCGATAACTTCGTCGTGATTTTGTATGAACAGATTTTGACGTTTTTTTTTTTGCTGGAAAGAAAATATTTCCAAGGCGGTCCCATGACAAGATATCCAGAGTTTGGCAAATCCGATAAATCAAAGGGAACTTTAAAAAATCGTATGGGTGGTGGTAAATTTCAAAAGCTTTATTTTTTAAATACACACATCAAAATGTCTAGGGATCAAGAACATTTTTAGCTCTAAAAAAAAATATTTCTAAATCAAATCTAATCTTCTGGATTGGTATCCTACCTAATTCCCCATGCTTATATCAATGACTTATCCACATTTTCAATAAATTATGAATGAATTCAGTTTTTGTAAAATATATTCTTGATTGCAATCTTCTAAAAAGTACTTGATTCCTAGACACTTTTGATGTGTGTATAAACCAATAATAGTTGTTTCACTAACACCGACATTAAGTCATTAAGTTAATATTGATACATAAATGCCTTCATTTGTATTTCCATTGGATATCCTGCAGGATGATAAATGCATAGCAAATTTGAATGCAAATGATTGGGTCGAATATTTGAGAATTAGTTCAGCAAGTTGCTGTTTAATGTTGCGCTAATGTGATGAAAGCAGCATTGCGGCCTCATTCGTAGTTCCCGGCTGATTGACAAATGAGCCTGGATCAATATTACCGTTTTGAGAATACATTGTAAATTGCAGCAACGGAATAAGGTTTAACGTAACGTAAAATAACATATAACCGATGGCTAGCAGAAGCTGGATGCGAGAAGCCGAAATCAGATCACAGTGGCGTGAAATTTTAGAGGCAGCAGTAGACAAGTATGAGCTCTTGCTTGAGCTGATGATGAATAAAGTTTAGGGTTAAAATCGACGTTGTAAATAACTCATTTAATTTGGCAGGCCCGTTGGTATAGTAGTCAGCGTGTCTGCCTGTATTCCATAGGGCCGTGGGTTCGATTCCCACCGCTGACAGGTACTTAGGTGATGAGCTTTGAAGTACTTGTTGGAAGTTTCTGAGTGTTTTATTTGTATAATTCTGTATTTAAAAGAAGAAAAAATGTACATACCCTACTTACCTATATTTTGTTGTCTGAATTCCATATAACAAATTAATGCATTTACTAGCTACTTAACATGGGATGAAGACAATGTGTGTGTTCTTGTAAAATGTTTAGATTTATTTATTATATTATAGATTTATTTATACATTAATTACAGATTTTTCTTTTCCGCAGCTCAGCGTCTACTGCGTTTATTGTCCCTAATTTGGGTGGCGTTACTCCAAACACCCTAGTTCCTCGAGGAACTGCAACAAACCCTTTGTAACCTTGACGATCTCCTGCAGGGACTGTCAGGGTCTTAGATGGGTCGCCCTGTATATTGCCAAATCCTGATATCGGTGTCTCCTCTGCCTCCATGCATGCTCTGCTGTCTATGAATCCTAAATTAAAAAGGTGTTTATTTAAAAGCGAATTGCCGGACGTTATGCTCACCACAAGCCTCAGTCGTTTTTTGCTTAGGCTAATAATATTGTTAGACCAGTGTTTGTTTATTTAATTTTAATATTTTTATTTGTCTATAAACATAACCACATATACAACAATGAATTAAACTAAGTAACTAACTAAAATAAAACAATAATTTTGTTAGCAATAATTAAACTAATTCTTACCAATGTAATATCCACATTATTTGTAAAAATGTGCCATCATGACCAATCTGTCGTGTGGCAATATTCACGAAGAAATATATACATTTCAAAACATATTTTACCATTTACATACTAATAATACTGTCATTATTATCAAGGGCCTGGTCTGGGGGCCAAGTAGTCTACTACACCCTTTTTTTGGACTCGCACCCACTAAAACCCCACGGTGACCACTCGCGCGGTTCTGTCGGCGCCCCCGGAACGACCTTAGCCACTACATCAAGGGCGGCCCCAGCCGCGCTAGGCTTTTACGGACCATCTCCGGCATAAGAGGCGGCCCCACTCACGGCGGTACCAGGGTCACCGCAGTACCGCCATCTTCCTCGGGGACCGTAATTTATGCGCACCAGTCCCCGCCCGTACGCTACAGCCCCCACGCTCTTTCAGTCGCCTCTTACGATAGGCAAGGGATAACCTCAGACCTATTCTTATGCCCGGAACTGCTGGACTAAGTCTACTACACCCTCGTAGTTGCACCGCTCTGGCGTCGTATCGCCAAACGATGTTCATCGCTATTTTACTACGGACGACATTGAAATGAAAGTAACGAAATCAGCTATGTATATCGTTTGCCGCTACGATGAGCGGTGCCAAGTGATCGCTACGTAACAGTACGGCTAGATTTGCTATTTATGAACAATTAGATTGACAATCCCATGCTGATCTCGTATGTAAATAGAATTCATCAGCTGTCATACTTCCTCACCTGTCGTAAGAGCAGACTATGGAATTTGGAGGCTATGAGCTGGCACTGAGTTCTGAGTTCTAAAAGCCATTGTTATCCTAAGCTTCTGTTCGTTCACCTTTTTTTGTGTGAACACGTGAACATACATACAATGACGTGGAATATAGATAATTATGCTATCGTTTCACTAATAAAATTAAACGTGTTCTAAAAAAAATATTTCATCAAATATTATTTAACGTTTGAAAAAAAATATTCGTACAGTTTAATAGTAAATATTTTATGCAATGATGGAATATAGCATTCGTTTCGTTCGACAACATTTAATTGCATCGATACCGTAGCGAGTCCGCGGAATTATAGGTAATGTATTCGCGAAAAAAATACGCGTTTACGTACATTTGTACGAACAACAACCGCTTGTAATGTAAAAATAAGAATTATACCAGCTTGCACTTTTATATATTTATTTTCACCGAATTAAAAAAAGGAGAAGTTTCTCAATTCCACTGTATTTTTTTAAATTTTCTTGTATGTAATGTTCTATGTTTGTTAATTATAAGCTTTTGACTGTGTTAACCGATTTGGATGATCCATTCGATTTGTGTTCGAAAGCTACCCGTTTGGTTCCATTCTGAACCAAATTTGGTTGAGTTCTGACAATGGGATCTATGAGAAAACCAAAAAAGTCTTAATATTTTAGTGATTGTAGTCGGTGCTTATTTCTAACAAGTTGTGAAAGTTTATTGAGATTTATGTCATTGTGTATGTATTGAGAGATTATTGGGCGATGGGCTGGCCACTTATAAATATTATTTCGCCAAGCCCCAGTTCTTTTACTAGTGGCCTATGAGTCATTACGCCTAGTATAAATGATTTTTCCAATTCACAAGAATCTGTTAGTGGGGTGGGAATTTCCCATTGCCTTTCTCATGTATCTATATACATCATTAAATCAAAAACGTTGGCGAAACTCAAGAAAGTAACTTTTTCGTTTTTAACTAGCTTTTACTTTAAATTTTAGGGTTCCTTGAGGTAAGTTTTTTTTAAAAGCAATGAATTTGACCACCATCATGCCTGATGTTAAGCAGCGATATGGCCTATGACGGAGCATACTTGTTCATTAGGTACCTATTTACCCGAGAATTGAAGACCTTCAAGTTGTTTGGTATCATGGGCTGAGTAACTTTTTCGAGATCCGCCAAAGTTTGTGTCATCATCATCATCATCAGTCCATACCTGTCTCCTGTGGCGTGCAATTGGAGAGGCCTATGTCCAGCAGTGGACAAAGTTTGTGTACTGCGTGTAAAATGACTCTGAGCAATGGTCTTAGAAACGTTGTTGGGCTTAAAAAATGTACTTAAATTAAAAAATATTTTTTCATCCCTATTATAAATTACCCAAATAAATAAAATAGAAATCTACGAACTTGGTCACTGAATATGATTCATAATTCATTTTTTTCTACTACTACCTAGGTAATATTATAAGAACAAGAGAAACATGCGAAAAATCACAAATCAACTTGACTTCACTTGACACTCACACAGAAATCACTTGTACTACAGGACCGACCCTAATGCATATAAAAATAGTGATTTTTACTATGCAAAAATGTATTACGCCCGCCACAACGAGCAATATGCGTACCACATAAAGGAACAATATCCCATAATTACTTCCACAATGAACTGTCATAGAGACTTGAAACGTGAAATGAGTTGACAATATTATGTGGGGTCGAATCGTCTTCAAGCGAATTATTTATGACATATCTCAAAATTGCCCCCAAAACCTTTGCAATGTAGTGTTTCTATGAAGCGAATAGAGTCCATAATTCAATGGTAGGGATTATATTTTCGGCCTTAAAGAGCACACAAACATCTGTAACCCGAACTGAGTTACATATGGTCTTTATTTGATTTAATTCACAACGAATTTTGAAGGGTTGGATTAAACTTTGTGTCATTATGAGTGAATTGTAGAGAACGGCCATGTATAATGTTTGACATTTATAGGATTAATTTATTCTGTCGTACATCATTGTTGAAATAATATTGGTAGAAATCTTGTAGTTATATCTTTACTAAGCTAATTTCAAGTAAAGTTGTAAGTCGCAGGCAAAATGTTCTACCACCCTAAGTTTGAAATTCATATCAATGACATTAAACAAGAAGTCCAGTTGGTCGGATACTTGAGAGCGTCTGTAGTCCAGTTGGTCGGATACTTGACTTGTAACCGGGAGGTCGCGGGTTCGAGTCCAGCTACTCGACGTGTACCAATGAGACTCTTTTTCAGAGCCTATGCAACGCAACGCTCGTATGGTGAAGGACAACATCGTGATGAAACCCGCACACCACAAGGTGTGTGAACCCTCTAACGGCGACGGGCTCACCCCCTGTCACGTTGGGTTAAATACGCGCGCGTGAACCGTGGGCATTTGCCTATTAAGCAAGTGCCTCTGCCTACCCCGCTTTGGGATTAAAAGGCGTGAAGTGTATTTATTTGTTATTTGTTAACAAGAAAGGTTTACTTTGTCCTGTCACGTCCACTTTCATAGTGCGAACCGCCAGGATGTGGAACGACTTGCCGGAGTCTGTGTTTCCTGCGCAGTACCTACAGTCTGAAGGTCTTCAAGTCGCGGGTGAATAGGTACCTAATGAACAAGTGTGCTCCATCATAGACCACATTGCTGCTTAACATCAGGCAGGATGGTGGTCAAACGCTCGTTCACTGTGTTTAAAAAAAATACCTTCATGTCATTTTAGCTACTGACATGCTGTGGTTATTCATAAAGTTAGAACAGCCGGATACGGGAGGTTGCGGGTTCTAGTCCGGCTACTGGACGTCTACCAATCCAATGGGACTCTTTCAGAGCCCATGTAAGCAACGCAGCGCTCATACGGTGAAGGATAACATCGTGATGAAACCTGCACACCACAAAATGTGTTAACTCTATAACGGCGGCGGCGGCTAACCCCCCTGTTACGTTGGGTTAAATGCACTTGTTTGCACTTGTGCGCATTTGTTTAGCAAGTGTTAAGATTAGATAGATTAAAGATGTATAAATGTAGATGAAGCGAAAGGGGTATGTAAGGATCGTGACAAATGGAGATCTGTAGTCTCTGCCTACCCCTCTGGGACCGAGGCGTGAAGTGTATGTATGTATGTTCGATTAGTAGGGCGTAGTTAACGTTTTATCAATACGGCGGGTATTATTATCAAAACTGATAGAGAACTTTTTGGCCGATTTTACTTTGTACCTTGACATTCCCCATTGTTGCTGTCTTGTAGTACTTAGGTACTAGCTTGTGTTTTCCAAATAAAGCATTGTTATTTAAAAGTATTTGTTTTTTCAGCGATCGTCACATCCGAGTCCAGATTACGGAGCACAATGAGGTAATGAAGCGGAGATAAAATCTGTCCCTGCCTGTAAACCGGTTATCATAAGGTTATCCAATTAAAAATCCATACACCCTGTAACACAATGGCTATAGATAGTGAACAAAATATGCGCCTGAACGTGGCTTAATCATTTTATACAACAGTGCGCCTATTATAAGATTTATTATTTACTCGCAAACATATGGGAGGGCAGACTGGCTGCATGTGTGATTGGAAAATCAATAGGCACATATTTGATTTGTTTGAATTCATTCGAGAGTATCTGCACTGTTTCGGAATTGATTAAATGTGACACGGGGTGCAGTGATTTTATTTGTGTGTTGTAAATTAAAGAAAACTGTATAAGTATGACTATCTCTGCAACAAGTTTGAAGAATATTTTATAAGGACAAAAAAAAAAAACACTTCACGGCCTTTAATCCCAAAGCGGGGCAGGACTTGCTAAGCAAATGTTCACCAATCGTATTTATCCTCACATGTCAAGGGGTGTTCACACACCTTGTGGTGTGCGTGTTTAATTAATGTTGCTCTTCACCGTACGATCGTTGCGTTGCGTATATTCGGACTCGAACCCGCGACCTCTTGATTGCAAGTCAAGTATCCGACCAACTGGACCGTTTACGAGACGGTTTATAAGGAACACTTTATATTTAATCGTTATATAAAATACAATAACATTATTTAAAGAGAAGTCCTTAAACTATTTTCCCTTGCTGCAAACTTATACTAGTGGAGTCTTCGCGATTTTATCCGCGTAGACACTGCAGATTTAAACACTTATACCTATTCTAAAATGTTACGTCCTAAACGTTTTTCTCATATAACCTTCCACTCCCCTAACTTACCCCCTTAGGGGATGATTATTCGCCGTCACCAGGGCTTCACTCAATACACCGTTTTTCGCATATTATTTGATTCGGTTATCTTCAGTGGGAAACAATAACATCAGACTGCTAAGATTCGATCAAAACAATAATGAAGCATTGCATGAGAGATTGCAGCATTGTCATGACGATTTATATTCATATTCTCGATTCTCCATAATAATAGGAACTGGCAGATAAGAATTTATCCTTGAGGAGCGTAACACTTCCTCAAACTCCATCGGCGATTGCGATCAAGCGGCCGATCCACAACAGGACGTATTACGGCTGGGCATTCAAATTCGAGCAATGGCTATGGCTTTAAAATTACTCTTTGGTAGAGAAAAAAAATACTGATTTTTGTATTAAATAAAACGATTTCAAAAAAGAAACTGGTATGGATGCATGAGTTGGTGTTTCCTCTGAAAGAAACAAAGTTCTAAGTATTTTTACTATAGAAGCTAATTTTGTACTGTAGGATAGTATACCATGAAGAGAGGTGCTTATAATATTCCGAGCAATCCTGCACGCCTCCTCATCTTGATATCAAGTACCGTTTTTCATTAGCCAGATTTTATCAAGAGCATTTTTAATAATTGGAACTCCCTTCAGATTTTTGACGGTACGATTACATATTTTTAAGATAAATCGATGGCCCAATTTACTTCGCCGAAAGTGTGCGCCCGGTTCATCGCATAATTGATAAAATTGCTCTAATGTAATAAATAAGGGCATTCGGGTCTGTTAAGGTACTGCATATAATTGACAATGTTCTGAAACGATCGGCAGTACTTCATGAATTTCTTAAAATTATAATTATGGTACTTACACATTATTTCAAGAATTAGGATGGTTATGATTTTGCTCAAAAAATTACCAATATTTTAACTTTATTTAATGTTTGAGAATGATTTGACTTACTGGTAACACTTTGGGACTGCAATGAAGCTGTCTCCACATATGTCTACTGGAGTAGATACAAATATAACCTCAAACACGGCCATAGGAAAACAATATTTCTTAAATATTTTACAAGCTTTTGTCCATGTAACTCTGGGAACATGGCAAATGTTCTTCAAGACACTTATGTAACTGCAGTATGTTACATTTTGAATTAAAAAAAAACAAACTGCTATAAATCTACTAAATGTGTAGTACAAAATATAACATACTGCAGTTACATAAGAGTCTTCAAGAACATTTGTCATCATCATCATCAGCCACATGACGTCCACTGCTGGACAAGGGCCTCCCCAATTATGAAATTTCTATCGCTGTTCGTTTTTCAAACTGTACGTTCACTGAGATTGTGTAGGTTGATTGGTTGTGCACATTGATAGTATAATGTGAAAGGAAAATCCATAAAATAAACACCTACTAAATTAACTTACTGTTCAGTGAAATCGATACGACAGTGAATGAAAATAATTTTTCATTTCCATTCGAGCTCGAATTAAAAAAGTTGCTCATACATTCACAATTTCTTTCCAAAAATGCTGCGGCAGCAAAATGTTGTATGCCTTCGAAATAATAAAGGAAGTATTGGGGCGCACTGATTTTATCTGACGCTAAATGTTTTCGGGGTAAAATCGCTATCGATTCTCCGATACGATTTCTGATTCGATGCAATCTCTTTCCCGAGCATGTAACATAATTATAGAGTTTAAAATGCAGATTATTCATTCCCTGAATCGCAGTATACATAATCGACCGTCCTTTTTATTAACGAACTTGTCACTCAAGATTCAGTAAATCGCCAATGATGGTAGTATCTTTTTAAGTGGACGATTTGCAATGTTTATTACATTCTTGCACATTTTCGCCTCATTTTGCTTTTGAGATTCTGTGGCGCAGAAGAAGACTTAACATAAATTTATTGATATTGCTGTTAACATTGCCAAATAATGTACAATGTGATTTAGTAGCTAAGTCCGTGTTAAAGTAATATAAAAGCACCGATATAAGCCATCATATTTCTCTTCCTCGAAATGTCGTGTACGGGTTGAGTTAAGGACGAATAGAAGCATGTTTTGCATTCAAGGCGTGCCCATTAACTCCATCGCTTTTGAGATGCAAATGAGAATCTTTTTCTATGAAAAAAAATCTTTATTGGATATTTCGAGGCGGGTCGCGATGTTTTTGTCCCTTTTTCCATCTTTTACGGTGGCTAATTGCGTTCAGTTAAACTTTATGTTGTTTGCGAAATATTTTTCTGCGCCGTTTTCTGAGTTCCTTTTGAATTTTCAAGAGGTAGAGATGTCTTTATTATTTTATTTTTGTCCCGAAACTTGTTGGTAAAACAAATACTCGACTCGAATTGAAAATTTTGCTATCCATATGTTGCGTAAACAAACTTTCGGAGTTGTTGCCTTAGCATGCGGAGGTTGGCGATGTAGGGTAGAGTTGCCAATAATCGGCCATTGTTATCGATGCGCCCCCATTCGTGTCATGTTGGGGGCTCGCCCCGTCTGTATCACGGGGGCTAAAAGTGTCGCCCCCTGACAAGTGGCTCTCGCAACACGTTATCCAGATCTGTGAATTTGCCGCAGCATTTTGAATGACGACTAATTCCATTGTTGTCGCGCCGCCATATGGATGACATGACAGGAACGGCTTAGCTTCGATTCCTAATGCCGCTGCCGGCTTTTGTCGACGATATTCGCGTAAGTAATCGGAGTTTTAGCTTTTTGGACGCAAAATGGCTCTCTAGTTGAGATGGTGGGGCTTGATTTGAAATGTAAATTACTCTATAATTTTTATACGTATCCAAATTTGTGTCACGACTGTTAAGATCTTTAAAGGCGGACGTAACTATTATTTATAATCACATGTTTACTGTCACTTTAAATATGTATAACTGATTTTCGTACAGGTGGATATATACGAAACACCTAATATATACGACAGTGGAAGGATATACGTTATACCTAATCTTGATAGTTCAGTATTATATCTACAAGATTAAGTCAGTAATAAAGATACCGCATATAAGGCATTATTATGCTATTAGTTCTCGACTCTAGGGTGTAGGTGTCTCGCTATTTCTATTTTCGGTATTTGCAAAGTTTAACCATAGCAACGAAATGCAAAATAGAAATAGTGGGACATAGCCGACGCTGCAATCGGACTCGAACCCACAACCTTCCGAATTCAAGTCTAGTGGCCCAAGTGTTAAGCTCTAGGCGGATTATTCGACTTAATTGTTTGATTTCACGTATTGTTTATTATATCCTGCTCAGAATGTTGATTTAAATTTATAAAAATATGCTAAATAAATTATCCGCTTTAATCTAGAGTATAACTAAAATAGAGGTAATACAAATACAAAAATAGCAAACAACATTATCTGCTCCATTATGTCAAGAATAATATCACCCTAAAGAATAGAATTTATCAATCACCAAAAATAAATTAATTTCGACCGTAGAAATTACATGAAATATCAAACAAAAACACAATTAAGCAATTTGAAACAGAACGGGGGTGTGAGCTATAATAGAAATCTGGACATGTCGACATGTACATATAGGGCATTATCATGAGCCAGATATATACAGGAGTTGTTAAGTAATGCCGGGCCAACTTATACGAGCTTAGAACGGTCTGCGCAAATACAAAAGTTTTGTATTTCAAGTACCCTGTATACATTAGGGACACCTACCCTACAAGTTTTAACTAAATATTGTCCCAATTTGCTACGGCTAAATTTGGAAATAATCTGTGAAAGATACTGTTTATTATAGGTTATTTATCTATATACGTATATACGTGGGTAAGTGTATTCATATCCACGTGGGTATGTATGTAATACACCTACTTATGTAAGTAGGTGTAGTGAAAAAACATTAGATATCGTTAATTTTTAACCGACTTCAAAAAGGAAGTGGTTCTTAATTCGTCGGTATTTTTTAATGTTTAACCTCTAACTTTTGACTTGGTGAACCGATTTGGATGATTCTTTTTTTATTTGAAAGCTGATGCCTCCCTTTTGGTCCCGTTTAAATTTGATAATGGGATCCATGAGAAAACCACAAATCTCTCAAATAATTATGGTTGAAGTCGGTTCTTTTTTCTTTGAAGTTAGTAGTCGTTGATTTTTCTTAGTATGTGGTTTTATTAACCTATTGAAGAGATTTATAAAACGTTGAAAAGTTATGAGAGTTGCTACCGCCACATGTTACTGATACCTGAACTGATACAGTTAGACAAAAAAAACATATTTATATTATGATGAAAAATGGGAATGTATATTTGTTTGTTACGCATTAAAGTGAGAGACGTGAACCTACTTAAGGCATCCTGGGACATACAAATAATAGTAATATTTCGTTTCATAAAAGTATCTCGTTATATCTATAATATATCTGTCAGAAGAAACCTAGGAGACGAAGTCTCCACAGGTTGTACTTCTCACTATGAATGAAAAAAAAAGACGAGCTTATAAAAAAAATATATTTTACAATAACACATACCTATATTGCCTTCATCCCATATTAAGTAACTTAGCAAAACACTTGTGTTGTGGAAATCAGACAGCAAAATAAACATTTTCAATTTTTTTTTCTTTTTGCACATAAAACATCGAGACGCGCTCAGCAAGTACTTAAAAGCTCATCATCAAAGTACACTGTCAGTCGTGGTAATGGAACCCACGATCCTAAGGAATAGAGTCAGCGTATTGACCACTAAACCAACCTGCCCCAGCCCTGTAGACCCGGATAACGGATAGGGGAACGATGGACCCCCTACCTGTAAGGTAGTAGAGGCGATTATACGGGGTCTGGGGGTCGTTAGGCCCGGCCTTGTAACAACCCCTGTAGGGGAGCCACAGCGTGATGTGGTTCCGCGCTCTCGCCCAGATGAGAATGAAGGACCGGGACGGATTCCCCAAATCTGAGGCGAGTCCTGCATAGAGCGACGGTGATACCGGTACGTCCTTAGATCCCGGAGTCACCCGACACGAGGAGTTTTAGTCGATGAGAGTCCGACATAGTCTGATCTCCCCTGGGCAACTGGGCATCCATAACGGATTTGGCCTTCGATACAAAAAAAGACAAAAGGGCCCAACTGCTTACACATGTAGCGAATGCAGAAATAAATTCTATAATATTACTTTTCGGACGTCACAGACCAATTTTTCCTTTGCCTTATTTTTATATTAATTACCTACATACCTACAACCGAAAACCTCGCAATATTTCTGAAAATAAAGGCAATATTTTACTACCTGCATTGTCCCGTTAAAAGGCCCATTAGCCGACAAATGTTTTCTCGATAGCATGCGCTGGCGCAGAATCCATCTTTCTCGCTATGATTCATCTTTTATCGCTTAAGCTTTCATGTAGGTATCGTATTCGCCTCTATAAATCAAACCCCGAGTGGTGTTTGACTCAATACCACACTGGCCGCATGTACAAAATGCATTTCGGATTTAGAATTATTATTTGCCTTCGCTGAACATGTTAAGCGAGCAATATCATGAAGATTTTGTAGGTACTGATTTAATTTTCAGATGAGCTATTTGTTTAGCGTTGTGTGCCTACCGGATTTACTTTCGATTAGTAAATCGCGTAGTGTGATACCTGGTACGTACATTTAAAACTATTTATTTATGCTTAATTTGTAATGATGTACCAATATAATTAACAAGATAATAAAAGAAACATTGAAACGGAATGCTTTCTGCCAGAGGAATTCTTTCTGTCAATATGCTTTAAATACGTGAGTACAAATAAATATCCCCACAAACTTCGTCAACGCGAGATAATACATACAATATAAAAGTAAATGAGTACAGTAAAGTTTTTATTGTCATGAGCATAGTTCCTACTGATATATACGTAAGAAACTTTGGAACCGTAGCTTTTACTACTTAGGTCAATATTCCAATGACCTTGGGGTCAGATGGACAAATAGTATTGGCATCGGCAAATAGCTCTTAATAGAAATAACTGAGTTTTTAATATGTCATACAATAGCTCAAGGTCACCCAGAAGGAAGAGATTATGCTCGACGGGGTCTGAAAGTCTAGTAGAGTGGCAGCCACGAATAAGTCCATAATGACGCCAATGGTCCATCCATTGGCGTCATTATGGTTTGGATGGATTGACGGAGAATCATTGTGTCGCGCCTTGAGGGAGTCCTATGTCCAGAACAGTGAATATCAATGGGCTGACATGATGAGGAAAAATGTTTTAAATGAAGTTATCTATACGGTATGTACATGAGAGCGGTATATGAGATTGGATAAACACTTCCCATGTGCCTAAAACTTCAATAAGGTACAGTTGTTATATTGTGACAAGTTAAAAAGTAACCTTAATGTCTTATGAATTTAATATGAATTTTAACCTCACGGTGGTAGAGCAGATACTTGCCGACTGTGCTTATGGACGTAATTTGTATTGACGTGGATGAGGTAAAACCAATATTAACTCGCCTACATCTTCCCACCGCTGACCCATTGCTGTAGCATTTCCGATAGATAAATGGTATGGTATTAAACACATGAATCAAAACACCCATTAAATACCTTACGGTTCTGTCAAGTCAATTTACAACAATAAATATATTTTAAAATTATAATGTACGTTCGAACAAATATTCATTAAAATTTCCTACAAAATACTATCTTAATACAGTTAAACTGACAATACGAATGTAGAAAGTAAACGATTCAAGGCCAAGTTGAGTCATACAGATTATTTTCCTCTGCACGTTTCTTTGCTTACAATATGTACACATTATTTAGTCAAACACGGTGTAAGTTAGCATTGTCCAAGCTAATTTGATCTTCGCGTACGCGTAACACATACCTACTAATATTTTGTTAACAATAGCGAAAAGATCATTGAACTTCACCGTTAGAAAAAATAAAGCCATTCATCACGTAATGAGGAAAACGTATAAAATTTTATCCTTTGATTTGAATTTATTAGTAAGGCTGTGTTTACATTGGTGAAACTAATTACCGGAAATATTTAAGAAACTTTTGAAAAGTGCACCAATCACTACTCAGGTAGTTTTTAAGACTTGTCTCACTCTAATGGCAATATCAAAAATGAATAATTGCGCCTCAAATTTAAAATGTGTACTGATTTTTCATTGAGGATATGAGAAGAAATTTTTGTGGTTCGTGATTTCTCTTATGCGCGGTATTCGATATTGGGGTAACTCTACCATTATTCTATAGGTATTCTAAATTGTGTGGAATGTGAGCGTGTGTTTGCAACTTCTTCACGCTAGTACTTTAGTAAGCTAAAATTAGTGTAGTAGGCTATGTAATTTAAAACAACTTAATTTAACACATGATGGACATACTTCTTTAACTATTTAAATCCAGAACACTGTTAAATTAGATGATTAACACATGTAAATAGTGCGACAAAGATATTTGGAGTGTGCACGCACCTAAAACTATTGATTTGCAGAAAACTAAACGGAGAAATGCAGAAAATCATATGTCAGCACTCACACGCCAAACGATCCGTGTAGCGCTATATCTAATTTGAATATACATAAAAAAAAATCGCTCGCTTATGAAACAAACTCTGACCTTTATGACACAAACGCCATATTCGGCGATGACTTGGCGCGCTATCTTTTACTGGACACACGCACCGTAACATAACCACTCCAACTTAAACCTGTTTTACATAAAGTTTCTTTGACTTCAGAGGTCAGTTTACCATGACGGGTTTAGCACGTACATATGACTTCAACGTGACACCTTGGGGGAAGCCATCCGTCAAATGGTAGCGTCGGGGACACTCCCTCCATGGTAATGAACATAGAGATGGGCGTGTGCCTAAAACCTTATGTAAATAGGTATATTACAAATCGAAAAGTGTCAAATGACCTTTTAGAGGCATGCTAAGATTATTTTGTTTCGTTCAACTTCACTGTCTAGAATGATATAATAAGACTACGCTACCTAACGTATATATCTCGTCACCTCATCTAGCTATCCCGCTCTAAGCGGGGCGAGGTGACAGAGAGAGATATAAGAGATTCGGTCAACTCGCTGAACGCATGCGAGCACATGGCAACGATAATAATTTGTACTATTACCTATTTATCGATCTCTACGTATTGATTTGTAACTCACGCCCTTGTGGCATATCCTGATATGTTAGGGTGATATGTGGCTAGTTCCTCGCACAATAATTCCTTTCATATAGCCCGAAGATGCCGATTAGCCTTATGATGACACCACACCAACCAAACTTTTCCCGTCGTGGCGGTCGTAAGTGGCGATCGAGGGACCTCCAGTCGACGGGCAGCAGCGCGCTCTGTGAGTTAAACCATAACACCACTGCGACCGCCAACCCGCCTGTTAAGCGTGACGATTATTGGCATATCCCAGCAAATTATCATAGAAATCGTTGGGGGAGGCCCTTGTCGAGCAGTGGACGTGATGTGGCTGACGGCGATGACCCCGAAGATCCCTTATGGTTGCCTCTTACACTGTGTCTTGGAACTAACAATGTACAAAGTAGGTATCTTTCGTTTTACGTCACATCAGTGCGGGGCTAAATACCTACGCCAAACATCAATCGAGCCAAACACCCGTGCCGCAAAATGCTTATTCATATTCATAGATTAGACATTCTTGAATATCGATGTTTTAACGCGTATTTTGGATACAATCTATACCTAAACACAAACACCAAGAAACAGTATCTAATTAAACTGTTGTAATAAAAACACAATTATCATTTTGATGCCATTCGCAAAAAGAATCCAGTTTTAAGGCTGAATTAATTTCGCATTGAATTAGCTTGGAAAAGTTCTCGCGCCGCTAAAAATTATTAGCTAATTAGATATTTAAAAAACAATAATTTTAACAGTTAACTTTTATCTAACGCGTGTCAGAATTTTCTAACAAGTTTGCTCACAAGTCAAAGTACTATTAAGATTATTTTATTCTCACCGGCACAAAGAATACCAAGTTTCAGTTAACTATGAACTGAGTCAAGAATTAATATTACCAATTTTCTGGCCAAACACGATTACGAATCTAGCCATTTAGTCGACAAAGGGCGATAGGTGAGGAAATCCCCCGGCGCAAGTGGAGATGGCTTGACCACGTGCCGAAGGAGTGAGAATGATCCGGCGATTATGGCTTTCGACTGGCGCGCTAGCGGGAAGCGGAGTCGAGGAAGACCAGCGCACACATGGCGGCACTCCGTGAACTCCGAACTCAAGGCGGAGGGAATTGGCTACGGCAAAGATGGCAGCGCTGGACAGAGGAGACATAATATCTGCAAGGCCTTATGTACCTTCCGGGTATGCTAGACATACATACATACACTTCACGCCTGTCTCCCAGAGGGGTAGGCAGAGACTACAGATCTCCATTTGTCACGATCCTGACATCGAAAGGGTCGCTAGGACAGACGTAAGATGAAAATCAGGATAAAAACATAATACCAACCTGCGACATATCAAACCCAAAATTATCTGTTGTAACACGTCATACGACCAATAATCACGTGCCATGACATTACTTGAGTAACACAGTCTGTCACGTTCGTATACATACCGAGTGAAAGAGCCGACATTATATCGCGCCATGTCAAGCGAATTTCGGCCGCCATGTTAATAAGGCTGATGTCAATCTGAAACATTTAAGGCCTTAACTTGTCTCTTTGTTGCTAGAACAATTTTCTTTCACGGCCACACCTACAAAGTCCACATCAGGAGCCTGTCAACCCAACCCATTCCGCACAAAATTGTACGCTCTAGTAGATTTGTGATTTTGTTAGTTACCATATTATACAGAACTTCGCCTGGTATTAATTTGCTATGAAAGTAAAGGTCAGCATAATACGGTGAAGGATATTAATATCTAAAATACTGAAACACCAAATTGTTTACGCCAAGCGTTTACCGTCCACGCCTGTTAGGTGTGGAAATAAGCTTTTTTGGGCGAAAATGCAGCCAGGCATAAATAAACATATTGCCCGTGTATGTAATAAGGTAAGTTACATACATGCTCAATGAAGAAAATAAACATACAGAAACCTTAATGAGATGAATAGAATCTTTGAAGACATGATGTTCCTAGGTCTCCCTTAGCCTAGGTGGCGAGTCCAATGTCCAAAAATCCCTTTTGCATAATACCAGATATCCCTTATTTCGCCTCGTTTGTTTCCGAAGAAATATACACTTATATTAATACTCGTACTTAATATTATATTCAAATGATATATATGTATATAGTACTTACAAGTACACATTTTACAGTTTTTTTTAAACTAAAACAAATCATAGTGGCGTGCATTTGGAGAAGCCTTTGTCCAGCAGTGGACGAATATGGGCTGATGATGATGACATTTTACAAGCGCCTTAGACTATGGTTTTGTTACTCTAATTACTTAACTTTAAAGAAAAAGGAATAATAACTAATAATAATTTGTCTCTGCCTAACCCTCTGGGAGACAGGCGTGAAGTATATGTACATATGTACTGATTAATCAGTAAAATTATTATTAGTTATTATTTAGTATGTATTAGTTATTATTAGGACTTTTCTCACAGATTCCATAATCAGAACTGAACCAAATTTAATTGGGACCAAACAGGAAGAACCAACTTTCAAATTTAAAATAATCATCCAAATCTGTTCACCAGTCAAAAGTTTTGAGGTGACAAAAGTAAAATAAATATCTCTATTAATTTATGCATGTATTATACATATAAACTTTCCTCAAGAAGATAGAGTGCTATCTATGAAGGAAAGCAGTATTAAAATCCGTTGCGTAGTTTTAAAGATCTAAGCATACATAGGAGGCGACTTTGTTTTATACTATGTATTGATTTACAACTACATCTGATGAAAGGAAAATAGCCTAGGAATCAAATTGGTATGTAAGAAAAAGGAAGAAATTGTAACAAAACTTTTTTTTTATTGTTAATACGGACACAGTATGGAACAGGTTGTCGCGCCACTTACAGTATCTAATCTATTGGAATATAAAATTCTTATTTCAAATTATGCTAATACGATGTCCCAAAGCTTTTGCGATTATTGGTTTTTTTCTCGCGAATTAAGTCACCAATCACGACGAAACAAATACTGGAACAGTTTCGTTTATTGTTATTGCTTATATATTGACATAAATGATTGAGACATTATAAAGGTCTGCCCGGTTGGAAATCTAATAAGGTGGTGTTCATATTGAAACTCCGATATTATGAGGTCGATTTTTTTTTGCCTTGTTTCCACTGCTGGCCTGTATTTTGGGCCACCTTTACTTCAACTTCGGTAGGTTTCGATCCAGGCCCCGAATTGTACATAAAGATATTAAAAAGTTTATCATTTCAATAATTAATTAACAGTGTGCTACTGAATCATGTAGTAGAATTTTTTTTTTTAAATTAAGTGGAATTGCAATATTTCGGCCAGGCCATGAGGTCTTAAAGTAATATTGTTTACGCTGTGTGACAGTGACTTACCACACGTCTAGCGCTATCCCTGTCATACAGCGAGAACAATGTTACCAAAAGACGCAGTACGGGGTCAAATGTTTATTCCATTTAGAACTACACACATCAAAAGTGTCTAGGGATCAAGTACATTTTAGAAGATTGCAATCAAGAATTATTTTATAAAAACTGAATTCATTCATAATTTATTCAAAATGTGGTGATAAGTCATTTATACAGGCATGGGGAATTAGGTAGGAGACCAATCCGGAAGATTAGATTTGATTTAAATTAATTAATTTTTTTTAAGCTAAAAATGTTCTTGGTCTCTAGACACTTTTGCTGTGTGTAGTTGAAATTTGTGATATTCAAATAGGTGCAAGTTGTCGATGGAATGCAAATACATTTAAAATGGTTTCTCTTTATAGTAATTTTTGGGTAACACGTGGAAAAATTAAGTTTAAATTAATATTATTAAAAATTAATTATAAAGACATTTACAACAATAATTGATACCTGTACGCGTTTATTAGGACATAGATACGCGATATTATTATCAAAAATGTTTCCACTAAAACTGTACCCTCTCTAAGCAGTGAATTTGTTTGTTTAATTTTGTTCAAATTAATAAAATCCTATTATTATTGCACTTACAAATCTAACTTCCATTATGAACAGGACCTTATTCATATAATCGATTTTAATATCCAAATTTACCAGCCCACATCAAGGTGACCAAATTACACAAACCATGAGCTTTCCTGTCTCTGATTTATCCTTCACGGAAGGTCCAAGGGGAATGCATTATGTGCTTTAATATTCTTTTGACTGTAAATATATTTTTTTTTACAGAAATGAGTATGATTAAAGCTTTGTGCCGAGTTTTCTCTGCCCACGTTAGTTGGGACTGCACAATGAAAGCAGGACAGAACTAGGAAGAACCAGTTCATGATGAACTAAAATGACGAAGTAAGCTTATGAAAACAGAGCTCAAGCCTCGTTCAAAACTGTTAACGTCAGCTTGTCTATGATCTCACAATTAATATGCTAATGAGGTCTTAAGGATCGCGGTCGGTCAATGTTAATGCATAATGATAAAAATAAAAAGTATGAAATGTTGTGAGTGAGCGCCATTAGTTCCGCAGTGGAAGAGTTTTTTACGACCTACTGATGATAAGAAGGAAATGTTCTGTAAACTGCATACCGCTGGGTGTGCAGAACATTAATACACTGACAAGGTTTTTAACCACTTCACAAAATATGTGAAGAACTTTATCGCATCGCAGTTCCAATCTAGGTATAATTTAAAAACTAATATTCAAATATTTTTTTACATTTAAATTTATACATTTTAACCAGTAACTTATTACAAAGGAATATCCACAACAATGGCATAATCATCATTACAATGAGTCAATATTTAAATAAAATCAAAGAACATTTATTTGCTGTCTAATGAGGTTTGTATATAAGTATTAAAAAGTGGAAAAGGCATTTTGAAGAAGGATAATGTAGAGGTACAACGCCTACTATGGCTACGTCGATCAACGTAAAAGTCGAACAAAAGGAAAGCACGTGTAAAATCGAATGCAGATCGAATCAAGACAACCCACGTCTCTCATAATTATCTGATTGTATGCCTACACACGCGCCAATATCGAGCCATTGCTATTCTTTACTCTTTTTACTTGTTTCCTCGTCGTCATTGAATAGCGCTAATAAATGTATGACACGGTATCATGCTGATATTTGCTTGCATTACAAAGGCGGAGGAGGCGGCTCGGTTTGCAAATTTGCTGTGCCATTGAAAATAAAGTTGCCCTGTAAGATTGTCATTGGTATAAGATCGTGCACTTCGGACTGCGACGAATATCGAAACGTCACTTTGTAAAGAGTAAAATCTTGATTCTTTGACACGTTTCCTATAAGATTTTATATTATAAGATGTGCGTGATAAGTTCACGTATGGAGGGGATGGATGCAAAACGACAGACTTGGAATTGGATTTCATTTACATTGGAAATGCTAGGGAGCGTTGTCCATAAGGATATAAGGATGACGATGCCGAGTCCTGACTAAAGATGACGACTAAGGACTAGAAAAGATGTCTGGTAATGGGCTTAATGCTCCCCCAAGGGCCTTGACAAAGAGAGTTCTGTGCCTACCTATTCCGATTTTGGTTCACGGTCCTATAGGTTCAAAATGGAATTTTCATGTAAAGAATTCAAACATCTAAAACCGCATCGACGAACAGTCAAAGGTGTTCCTAAATATGTGGCATGCATAGTCTTACAAATATTATAAATGGGAAAGTGAGTTTGTTTGTTCCGCTTTCACGCCGTAACTACTAAACCGATTGCTTTGAAATTTTGCAGACGTATAGTTAGAAGTCCGGTTTAAATAATAGGGTACTTTTTATCCCACAACAAAAAAATATTCCTTTATACCGCAATATAACCGAAGTCCACGCGGGCGACGTCGCGGGCGGAAAGCTATTCTATAATACATATAAAAATGAATCGAAAAATGTGTTGGTAACCGCATAACTCCGGAACGGGTGGACCGATTTCGCTAATTCTTTCTTTGTTGTGCTTATTAATGACAGCACAAACTTCTTATAAAAAAATACATCCACTGCTGGACACATGCCACCCTTGAGGTTATACTAATTTCCTATTAATATTTAAGACAGGATAACGTTTGTCGCGTCAACTAGTTATATAAGTTAAACACTTTTAGTTATATAATATGTTTATTGGTAGATCACCGCCAAAGGAATCCGGGAGCGTAATACTTTTAGCATTTCTGATATGCTGTGAAAATATCCATAACCCAGTCATTTTATAAAGCCGGATCGCTCTCCAACATTTATTGACTGTCTTTGTATTTTTTACCTCGCGGCTTATAAAGAGAGCACTCGAGCATTCCGATTTATAACAAATACATTTCGGTTGTATCTATCATGTTAGAACAATGCTACTGCAATTCCAACGAACTTCAAAGGCTTCAAATATATTATGTACGAAATACTATTGGATATACTCACTTACCCACCTATGAACGCGATGTCACTTACAGGTTATTTTGGCTCTACTAGGTAGTACAGGTTAATCCGTATACGCTTGGATTATCTTCGAAATAGGTCCCTTTTATTCCTAAAGCCCTAATATTCTAGATGGGAACTCTTTATATTTTCGGGTGTAAGTACATGTTTAAAACGGGTATTATAGCGCGAAGATTAACCAAAGATAAGCATTTAGCTTATCTTCGTTGTTTGCCCTATAATACCTGTTTTAAACATTTAATATCATGTCAGTACGCGTTTCCTTAAAAAATGATTTAACTAACCGATACGTGTCGGAGATAGTGTTCAAAATAAAACACCTAGAATCACTGCGAAAGAAAAAAGCACGTCTAGTTGCGTAAGAACATGTTATCAACCAATACATAGTATAAAACAAAGTTGCCTCCCGCTGTCTGTCCCTATGAATGGATATTGACGCGGTTTTCTTTAATAGATGAGTGTTTCTTGCGGGAGGTTTGTATATATAATAAATGCATATAATAACAGAGAAACTCTGTTAATAATGTATATTGGAAAAAAACGTTCGCGGGGTCAGGGTAGTGGCTCAGGCTGTTCCGAGGGCCCCGGTAATAACGCGGGAATGGTCACCGTGGGGTTTTAGTGGGTGCGAGTCCCACATAACCCCGCCGCTGTCCCCCTTAGCGGTGGTGTATCCATAACGGATTTTCCCACGATAAAAAAGGTAGTTAGTTATAAACTAAAAAACTACTGAAAGGAGTCCAATAGTTATTTTATAATTAGAATGCTTCGTTATCCTAATTAAAATAGGCTAGGTCTAGGGCTAGGTTAGGTTAGAATAGAATGGGATGTGTTGTCCCGAAATTAAAACAAGAACGAAATGAAACATAATGAACACCACGGGACACAGCTAGCTGATATACACCAACTAGTCAGTGAACCTTCTAACTTTTTATAAATTAGTCCGTCAGTGTATAAATCTTTACTTAAAAGGAATTTAACGCCAACATCTTGATTGTGGCATTTCCCGACATTATTCCAGAAGAAAAGTGAGAATATTCGCTGGCGACTTCCATTTTTTTTCCTACTGCTGCCGATGCAGAATTCTGACTCCCGGTAATTGGTTGAAATTATCTTAGTCATTACATCTCGAGTCGACTCTTCCCTTTTTAAATCCAGCTTTATTTTTTTTTCAAGCGCGTTCGTTTCTTTTTTTTTTCATTTTCAATAGGTTTTAATACGTGCACCGCCGCAGCTTCTGATTGTACAATCGTACTAATATTAATTTTATTAATTTTTTATTGATTTTTTCGCAGATTACGTCCCTATAAACTGCTTTCGGTTTGTTTACGACTGTACTTCGAATATCTTCATCGATATTAATTTAAAGATTTCCAAGTTCAAAATGAAATTCCGAAAGTAATTACAACAACCTTTTCGGGATTCCGAAATTAAAAAAGCATTTTTACTTCTTATCAAGCTTACAATGTTTACTTAGTAATAATTTCGAGCGGTTGAATCGCGATATCGCTTGTCCTTTCCTAAATTTCCTTTTGCGTACCTTATCCTTGAAGTTGGGGTATATTTCATACAGTATCACGCGACGGGATCGGTATTTCACTAAATGAACGTAGCGAGCCAAGGGCCGATATTTTATAGTCTTTGTGGACATAATTTAATAAACAAAGCAGGGGCAGACCGACGGTTTAATGCCACCCTGCTTTAAAGATCTGATAATGCATCATAACTGGTTTTTAGTGTTCGAAGATAGCATTGTGAAGAACTAGTATTGGTTCTGACTTTGTTGAATAAACATGTTAGTATCTACCTGAGCTTCGCCGTCATGAAAAATACTTGGTATAGAAGTTCAGAAGGTTAATGTAAGCGAACATTGAAAAGCAAGAACGACTACACCACTTAGTTGGCTCCTGGTAAAACGTACAATGTACCACAATATTACGTACCTACTGTATGATTTCCCGATAACGAAGTAGACAAGTCAAATGGTATAACTTTGTGTGAGATTGCTTCGAGCCCTCGAGTCAAATCGTTAAACACCAAGAATATCTATGGAAGAGCTATTAATAACACACGGCGTAATATCACAATGCCGTAATCTGATAACTTACAGTTGTTGCAAAGAAACTTGTTGAGACTTTTTTTGCTTCTACATTTTGTTTTAAGTTCTGCATAATATTCTGTAGCTTCGAAGTTCGTTTGTTTTAAAAAAATACTGAAATGCTAATCCTAGATACACGTCATGCTTGCCAAATTCCTTCTAGTTTATTACATCTATCATAGTTTACGTAACGTGAAGTTATTAGATCTTGAACTAAGATTTCACACATATTTTCGGATATCTTTCGAATTTTCAGATCGATTGAGTATTTCCTTACGATGTTTTCCTGTACTTATAGGCGCCGAAAAAGCGCAGTATGTACTTTTGGTAGTTTGAACAGTAACTACAACCTTCCCAGTGGGAAATTCTACCTCTCCTCAATAATAAGTAGAAGAGTTCTGTTCAGTATTGTACTTATATAGTGGCGTCGTATCTATGAACATACCTTTATGATGAATACTGTTTAGTCATGTGCGAACGTTCAAAATGTAGAATGACTTAAAGTCTATGATTCCTGCCATAGATGTCCAGACTGTCTGGACATCTTCAAGTCCAGAGTAAATAAATATTTTACAACAACACACACATTGCCTTCATCCCATGTTAAGTAGCTAAAGCACTTGTGTTATGGAAATCAGACAACGAGATATACTTACTTAAATATTTTTTTTCTTTTAAATACATACTTATATAAATAAAACACCCAGACACATCCAACAAGTACTTAAAAGCTCATCACCTAAATACCTGCCAGCGGTGGGAATCGAACCCACGACCCTACGGAGCAGAGGCAGACATGCTGACCACTACACCAACGGGCCCGCCAAACAGAGTGAACATGTATACAGTAAGTGTGTTCCATCGTAAACCACATCGCTGCTTATCAATGTATATATAGTAATAAAATATAATATGTGTATATAGTAAGGTAAGAATAATGGTGGTCAAATTTTAATGCTTGCTTGTTCGAATTATGAAACGCTTGGCATTAACTCAGAATTTTATCCGTACCAGAATGATACCAAGGACTATTGTATCATCATTTTTCTTTAAAAAAAAACCTATCACGACCAGAAGCTTAATCTGGAGAGTAGATTCCAGATCAAAATTCCAATACGCAATCGATGTTACCATACCGCGCCCATTGTTCTACCAAAAAACAGATACACCGCGCCTGCGTCATGTCAAACTTTGACGGCATCGATCCGCATCAAAGATCCTGATACCACACAATACCCTAGAAAGTATAAACATTTACATTTGAACCATCCGCACAAAGCTCTGAACAAAGCGTAGCTCAATTTTATAGTTATCTATCTGGCTCTTTGTTACCTTGACAGGTGCATTAGGGTGCAATCATACAACAATTAAATGCATCGGTGTGCAGCGTCACCGTGATGGAAAGTTTATTTTTCGGGCATAGGTTTGAACACGCCCTTATGCTTCGTGAGACTTTAGTTTCGTAAAAATGTTTGGAATTTCTAAAGTTATTAACTCTCTAAAGAAGCTATCCCATCAGATTTTACCATGGAATTTCTGTGTTGCTGTTAATATTTTCACAAGATCCAACAAACTATGCTGATATTGAAAATAAACTCACATGATTTATCAAGGAAGAACCAACTCTCCTTCCCTTGTTTATTTTATGTAGAGATTATTTCTTAGTGAAAATAGAAAAGTTTATTTCTTTAACTTAAAATTACCTTGTCTTCAGTTTGGAAGTTCCCTAGTAAGCGTTAAACCTGTATCAGATTGCAGTGTTTGGAATAAATATACTTATATAATACTTGACTGGGTAAACATTAAACTCATAAACCAAGCACCTGTTGCAGAACGGGAAACGAACACGCGACCTTCCGCAATAGAGGCAACCATGCTGACTACTGTACCAACAACCGGCGCGTCAAATATAACGTTTCTATTAAACCTACGGAAGCTTGTTATTGTTATAACATCATAAAACTTCCTTTCACTTCATCGTCAACATTTTAAATATTTTAATAATAGGCACATTCACTCCTTATTCGCGTATAACCACATAACTAACGGAAACGTATAAATAACTGGATGAAATAATAAAAAAAACGACAGTTACTAGAGAAAAAGAAGAATTTATAGGCAATAAAAGTGTCATCTCACTAAATATACTGTTGATACCTAATTACCTCATTTCGGATTTCGCCACAATCACCGACAGGCCCTTAATATATTCGTTACAAACTTTTGATAGTTTAACAAATGGTGCTGAGCATGAATTCTTGTATTGTAACACAGATTTCCCTTTCCGGCATCACTTAATATTTGATAGCATAAACTTCATAAATTATATTAATGGTATTATTTCAACATAGTTTATCGAAAGTAGCTTCTCTGTTACGGTGTTATTTGTCTCGTTTTAACAGCAAATTATTGTGATAAGGACTAAATAACATTATTGTTTATACAAATGATGAGCATACTTTGACCACCGTCCTGCCTGGTTCTAAACACGATATGGTTTACGATGGAGCATGCTTATCTTTTAGGTACCTAGTTAAACCGTGACTTGAACACGCCCATACTGTACTGCGTAACTCTATTAAGCCCTGATTTATTTTTTCTATATTTTTTTATGTAAGCTGTTTTGTGTCCCACTGCTGGGCGAAAGCTTCCCATTTCCCCCACTCATCCGTGTTTTAGGTTGTCACGTCATCTCCTCGTGGGCCGGCCTCGCTTTCTGCGTACGTCGTTGGGAATCCAGTCTGTGACAATTTTCGCCCAATAATTTGTATCAATGCAAAGCGACAACAATGTGGGTAATAATAAAACATAGTATAAAATCAATATATATCAATACCCCACCTAGTGTGGGATAAGGGCAGGAAAATGATGATGATGAAATCAATATATAGTATGAAACAAACTCACCTCCGGCTGTACGTCACTATGTATGCTTAGTTCTTTAAAACTACGAAGTAATTCTTGAGGTAGGTTTAAGTCATATGCATACAATATCAGAGAAACGCTATTAATAATGTGCATTCGCAACACAACATTTCAGCTAGTTTAATATAAAGTAAAAAAAATACTAACGGGGTTTTTAGAAAGTCTTTTTCAAAATACCTTTAAGAGAATATCTTTGTGAAGAGTTAAGTATAAAGGTGAGTTAGAATATAAATACGAAATTTACTACTGCAGTGGGTACATTTTATGTACGCCTCTTGCCTGATTAATATCTGGGATTTATTAAAAATGTCCTTATATATTTTTTTTCATTACATACTAACATCCAAATATTTAAGAGATAAATCAGAGATAGGATCAACACCTATACGTAATGTTGGGTCCCTGTGGTGAGATGTAGGTAGTTAGTTAACATAATTATATGGATACCTATGTATTACCCTTAAATGGGAAAGCAGGGATACCTAACATATAGCTTTTTTTCAAGGAGGTCACTGCGGTTTATGCATTAACCTAAATACCTACTTGTGTTTACACCGTACACATACCATTCACCTTTCATAACGATGGGATGTCACATGCCTCGAGGGGAAGCGCCATGTCTGTTTCATGACCAGCTTCCTATAATAATAAGGCACATGAAATCGGTGCAGCGGACGGAGACCATTTTATTACACGGGATGTTTTCTCTAAAAAACATTTAGGCTCCTTTCTCGGTTGCCAGTATCTACCTAGATATTTACTTTTAAGAAACTAATAAAATTCAAGGGAACAATATTCATACGAAACTTAAAAGGGACTTTACGGCTTCTAAAGAGCACGTTAAAGTTGACTGTCGTAAAAAAACCTTTTAAGGTGACTGACAGCGTCAGTATGTACGGAAATTTCGAGGGTTTTTAAATTTGGAATGTGTATCGACGAAACCGTTACTCGATTTAACGACGCTAATACTATTAACATAGAAGAATAAAGAATGTTCCGATTCAGTCCGTCACGTAGGTGTGAGTAGGTTAATTAAAATTGTTTTATCAGTGATTTTAATTTATTTTGCCCCGTAAAAATATATGTGATTTGGCCAAATAGTCGTTTGGTCCGGTAAATGTTTATAAAAACATTCAACCAGTAACATTTTGACAGATTAGTGATTTTCTCATGGATGCCGTTGTCACGCTTTCAAATAAAAAAAATAATCATCTAAATCATTCACCCAGTCAAAAGTTTTGAGGCAACAAACATAAAAAAATACAGACGAATTGAGAACCTCCTCCTTTTTTGACGTCGGTTAAGAATTATAAATGGTACAAGAATTACAAATAACATAATAGCATTAAACACAGTGCAATTGAGAATAACATTGATTAACCACGGAATCCATAACAGATAAGTCGATATTGCAGTTTGATTATGATTCTGAAAATGCTAAATATTTTTTTTTTGCCTCAGCCTTTTTACAAAATAACGAAAGAGATACAAGACCGTACTAGAATAGGAGCTAAAAAGAAATATGACAAGCATTCGGAACAATAAGTTGCATCATTTAGACCTTTGTCATTTCTTGCCATTTCTATTCCATGAGTTCATGAACCAGTGCTATATCACGAATGCGCCGAAACACGGAGCACAATGTTACCCATACCTTCATAGAAAGTCACCAGTTATGGTTGGCCCACACACGTTGAGTTAAATACCTTATTTATAACTCGGATTGTACTGACCTTTGGCTAGTGCTATATACGGCTCGAACGAGCGCCTGTTCGATTTTGTTTGCCCTGACCATTCTGATAGTGAAAATCGTGTAGGCAATGTTAGAACGGATTTGGGTAGAGCATGCTGTTTGCTAGACACACATAGGTACGTACGCCTGTTCATTTCGTCCTACGACATGCACGATAAGGCGTTATTTCCTTAGTTATTATTTAGTATGGGTCACGAAGTTTTGGTGTGATTGCTTATCAAATGAGTTTACTGTACTTACACTAGTCGAAGGTATTGATTCTGTAAGTTTTTGTTACCTGTTGTAAGAATCAATCGAGGAATGATAGTTTTTGTTGACATATAGTTATAAGACTTAGCGAAAGGATTTTCCATAAATAGAGAAGGTTTTTACTAATAGTTATCTGGGGCGAAAAAAAATGCATGTTTTTCTTCCAACAAATGGATTATTATCAATCAATTAATTATTTTAGCGTGTCAGCAAACATATAGGTAATAACAACATAAAATTATAGAGTTCCAAACGTTCCCAATAAAAATAAATTATCTCAATTATCTAAAACCCAATTCAAGTAACCCAGAAGACATCACATCTCCAGAAGTACCTGTCCATTCTTAGATGATAAAAATATAATTTCACGTCTTAATGAGAATATTAAACATGTATCGACAAAGACTTCAGTACCTATTCAGAATAAAAATAGCAATTTTGGTCCGAAATCGATGTATCTTAATAAATTTTCGTCCAAAAAAGTCTTAGACCACCAGCACGCCAATAACGAGCCCATTATAGACATAAAGAGAGCACAACATAAAATTTTAGTGCATTCATTTATAGCGCGGAAAAGAGCAATGGAACCTTTTACTGTATCGATTTATGATGATATAGGTACTAGATGATGCTGACAAAGTAAAGTCCATTACTCACACATTGTTTGACGCACCCACAATTAAGCCCTTGCGCCGACATTACGATACCATTTGAAGAACATTGCCAGTAAAAATTTTATGATCGGAAAGTAAAACTGTGTGTCCCACCCTTTATAGGGAACTCCTTTTGCCGGCGTAATGCTTTCTTGCCGTTAAACCTAGATTGATGATGTTGGTTTATTTTATGGCTGGGTGGGACACATGACGAGCTTACGGATTAACTTATATAGTTACGTTGATTCAGCGTTATCTCGAAGACTTTTGACGCTTTAAAATCGTAAAACCGAAGTTTAAATATGCGGTGTGTTTTGACTTTTTCGATACTGATGCTCTATCTCAAAGACGCGGACTGCCAATTTCATGAGAAACATAGATATTGGTTTATTGAAAAAATATTGGTTAAGGATTTTTCTACCTGCCTTTGTTTTCTCAGTAACAAGTGGGGGATAGTGGGGATACGGACTTGTTTTTACTTATTATCAACTACCTGACCCTTTTGCGGCAAGCTTTGTTTTGCCAATATACATTTTTAACATTTTTTCTCTGCTATTATATGCATGTATTATAATCTATAGGTAAATAGCAAACTCAAAGTCCGGACTGATTCATTCATCATTTAGAAAGCTGAAACTCTGCACAGGGGTTCCTTTTATGATGTGTACGTGGGATAAGAGAGGATTTTTCAAATTCATGCCCTAAGGAGGTAGGGAGAGTGGGGTAGAAAATAGTGTATAAGAGAAAACCGTAATTAGGAGTTATAGTTCAAAAACATGGTGATAGTATTTTTGACTAGCATTAATACCGAAACTACGCGAATCAAATAGCGGGGCGTCCACTATTTACATATAAATCGTTCTCAAGAATCGTTATATTATCTATTAATTAAAAACGCATCAAAATCCGCAAAAGAGGTTTTTTACTTTTTTACTTTGCTTTATAGTATGTATTGATGGTACTGTCTCACTGTCTCTAGAACGAGTTAATTATAACTAGAAGATCATTTTCGCCACATTATTCCTAAAGACAATTTTTCAAAACTATTGTACCAAAAAGTACCTACGAACAAAAAGCTTATCCAATAATGTTCAGAACATACAACCAGAGATTAGAAAAAGACACGTTGCATCCGATTCGATAGAAGTGCCACTATAAACAAAGTGAAAATATGAATCTGTATTATTGTAGGCAATATTTAAATGAATGGCGCTCTCGGGGCGATGTGGGCAGCGTGGGTCGACGCAAATGGACTGGGGACTTACTCGCATTCCATTCTCATTCGACAAATAATTATAGTGCGTGCGGTTTTCTCGTAAATTGTCATTCACACTAATACTGTGATTTCTGGAAAGGCTGAATAACGAGTTATCTATTGCTCGGTTCCATTTACTCGTGTTTGAACGCATTTTGATTTCAGCAGCGTATTTTCGTACGAGAAGGTGATAATTATTAAAAACGTATATTAACGTTTCATGTAAAATGTGTGAAATATTAATGAATATCACGGTCAATCTTCGATTGTTTTCTACCAATATTGTCTTAATTATTTTGCATTTTAATGATAAAACAATAATTTTAACACATAAAATAAATATATTATTTCCGGAATTGTACATTCCAATCATAAAACTTTCTTATTGTTTTTATTACGATTTAATGAACATATTTTACGAATTTCAGAAGCATGTTTTTTGGGTGGTTATATTCGTATGTCCCTATCTTATTTAAAGATTGATCTTTAGTATCAACTAATCATAAACTTACATCGTAAGCGTATGCATCTAATACCTCGTATTTTAAAGCCAGAACGAGATTTTTCTTGCCTTCATTATTTCTTGAAGCAGTCAATTTAATCTGCGCAAATAGAGTAGATCCGCTGGAACCTCCGTCTGTCTGTATATGAGACACTGTATCATTTGCAATTACATGTTCTTGTTCGTCCGTAGGTCTCTACGGGCAGGGTGGCACTGTGCCATTACCTATCTTATATTCTCGTACGTTAGGCAAAAAGACACAATACATCTTGTGTTGTGTCTTTTTGTGAAAAAAATAAATCTCAATAAGCACAAGATATTTTTTTATAAACAAATACATTATACATCATAATGTTGCTTTTATCTCTTAGAATTCACTTCTTCAATACAAACCCTTACTTATTCATAATTGCATACTTGGTTCCGCTGAAGACAGAGACTTGGTATTGGGTATATAGGTTCCTACCTATAGTGTGTGTAGGATTCCGCTAAGATAATATTTATTAACCCTGATCAGGCTCAGGTCAATCTGCTTTATGTGGAAATGGTGGAACCTGTAATTAACAACTGCCTACATCTTATCATGAAGAAGCCAACGAATCATCGTCCTGGTATTAGGGTGGCGAACCTATCGTCGACTCAGGGACTACATTACACTATAACCACCATAAACTCACAGGGTCACTCTGAGCAGCCTTCCTCTTCTTGGCCGTTCGGAACCACGCCGCTCTAGCGCTTGCGGGCCTGATGATAGAGAGGGAGCTGCAATACTTATCTATCTAACTATACATCCAAATAATTAAGTATAACTTTACTCTAACCCATACCTCCCGATTTCAAACCGACTGCTCTTAGAGCTATTATGTAGTCGTTCTTGTCATTTCTTCCCGTCACGATTCTTAAAATGTAGCCCGTACAATATCAGCAAAAGTCTGAAGATAGAGTCAGTAATACATGTAAGTGTACTGCTTATAGGAATATGGACGTGTTAAGTGATTTCCAGTCATATGAATGGCCAATAGAAACTGATATTACTGCACCGGTTCTCTCAGCATGACTATTCTTGATGCATATTATTAAAACTGAATCAGCAGCATAATATTCAGACACATTTTGCATTAACAGCAAATAAATTTTGCAACACTTGAAAGGTTTTAGTCACTAATGCACACCTACTTCGATTTCCACGTAAAAGTAGCGCCCGAGTTCAAATGAATTCACTAATCCTTCGCACATGTGAGCACTTTGCATCGACTTCTTAAATCATTTGGTATAATCCGACGAAATCTGCCATGTCTCTTTCAGCGCTGGAATTCCTTCAAGTGGTAAAGTTGTGTGATGTATTTACATTTTAACACATAAAGCAAATTTCGCGAACAGAGAAGTTGGCTGAAAACGAAGTAGCGATTCATCACAAGTTTTAATCTGTTGTTGAGTTTGGCCCACTTGTGGTTTCGTTCGGTTTAAGTACATACTTGTTATTTTGAAAATGTGCTTTCACATTATGTTATCATTTGGTTATGTTGAATTGCTAAAACAAATTTACATTCGGCATTTATATTATTACAAAACGTTTACATACTAAATGTGGTGGGTGTGTATGCGTGAAGTTTTGGGACGAGTGATTATTTATGAAAAGCCTATGTAATAAATACAATGTCGATTTCTAATTCCAAAACAGGGTAGCCGGACAAAGCCACTTGCGAATACGTGGGTGTCTATTTATCATTTTGATCAGGGTGTTACATCCTTAGGGTAATGCTATTTTCATCACGATGTTTTGACCTTGACCGTAAATAGTTGGTTGCGTACACAGGAATTGTATAGTATCTTAATTATAATTTACATACATCTATCAATTTTAATGTCCTAGTAGTAACCGTCACAGCTACTACGGTTGTACATATTCATTTATATATACAGACACATAACGTAGCGCTCGTACGGTGAAGGACAACATCGTGATGAAACCCGTACAAGGTGTGTGAACACTATAACGGCAATGGGCCCTCCCCCGGCACGTTGGGTTAAAAACGCTTGGTAAACCGTTTTTATTTGCGTAGCAGTGTGCCTGTCTACCCTGCTTTAGAATGAAAAGGCGTGAAGCGTATTTTTTTGTGTACACTTAAACATCATCACAGGTCTAGATTAACATATATATTATGCTATAACATATATAAGTAAATCTAGGCATAAACATAATAGGTAAGTATTAAAATATTTCATATTAAAATCGTATCCATATTATAAAGAAGGAACAAAAGAAATACATAATATATTTAAACACAAAATTATCTCAACAATACCTTTGATATCTATGATAATTTCCGAAGACCCGTCTTAAAATATTGATAGACCATTACCCTCACATCTCGAACTTTGTTGGCCCTTTGTAATAGTACACCGCCGCGTCAAACACTAATTGAAGCTGTCAGTCAAAATAAAATGGGATCAGTTGTTGCCCTCCGTGTTCCTTATAATCGTCCCTCGGGAACTCACCATCGATGAACCCTACGGAATACGTTTTTTTTATTGTATACCTACATACCTACTATATAAATTATGTGAGATATGCAGTAGCTGGGAACATTTTATAACTTTACTAGCTGCCCAGCAAACGTTTAAAATATGCATTATACCACAGAGAGCAATAAATAATTATGATTACATTATTAACAGTGATTCTCTGCAATATGTACCTCTACCTTATAAACCATCCTCTAAAATCAATAAATGGAATAAAACCGCAACAAAATCCGTTTCGTAGTTTTAAACATATAAACATCCATAGATCCACAGACAGCAGGAGGCGACTTTGTTTTATACTATGGAATTATAATGATAGAGACAAGAATTACAATAGGCACATGATTACGTTTTTTGAGTTAGAACTAAGTTATGGCCCAGCTGTCGGTACTTGGGATTCATCTGTGTCACCTATTGCGTATGTGTTTGGGCATATGTAATTTAGGCCAATGTTCTCTTTTTCAGAGCTTATGTACGCTGGGAAAAGCCTTATGGTGATGGAAAACATATTTATGAATGGCAGTACCATTGTCCATATTACGTATCCGCATAGAGCGTTGTTTGGGTTTCATAAAATAAACAAACAAGAATTGCTTAGCTTTCAAGAGTAAACAGGTAAAGCCTCTGAGTAAATTATTGTCTGAAGCAAGTTCGAAGTTTTAATGAATCGGACATAAAGATCTACCCTCGATCAAGCCACGATCGCATAAGACATATAGAATTTCGGGGATCGGCTAACTTTAACTGCAAATAGAAGTCAACGTTGCCAATATTGTACTGAAGTATAATGAAACAAAGTTAGTAGACCCAAGTGAATTGGGTTCTGCGAAATCTATCTTACTAGTGAACAATGAAATCGGGACTCCTACGCCTGATTACGATTTTATAAATCGCATCTCCATCGTATACCCTCATTTTGATGGTCATCACAATTCAGATCGAAGACTATGACGATGATCACTTTCAAGGTATCGAAAGAGCAGACGTTTCGATTTGAAATAAATCAGAAGTTTAATTGTCCGGGAAATAAAGGATCTGAAGAGGTTAGAACGCACTGTCCCTAATAGGTTCTTGAAGATATCGTGAGTTACCGAACTATGGCAATAAAAAGTAAGGGTCACGATTTCCTGAAGTGGCCAATGGAGTGAATAGTTTTTTTTTGTTATTTAGGATAAAAATACCTATGTACTCGGTAGCAGGACGTTCGTAATGATCAATATATTATTTTAGCTGTGTATTGGTATTTTTCATTTGCTAGTGCTTAGTCAATTTTAGATAAAAAATGTAATTTGGAAATAAAAAATCATGTGCAGATTTATTGCTTTTAAGTAATTTCAGGCACTTACTTATAGAACTGACGTATACATAAATAACACTCGGAAAGAAATATTTTAACAATATGATTCCCTTCATATTTTAAATTCTGCCATAATTATATATTAGGTATAATACATACTACAAACTTAACACCTCATGATAGAATTTCTAAATCATAATACTACAAACGTGTTCATATTATTTCGCAGAGTTGTACCAACAAGCAATAAAATGCTCTCGGGTTTTATTACAACGGGTCGAACAGCACTAATATTTACAAATAAGAAGCTTAGCGGAACATATTTATTTCCGTTTTATTACCAAATTTTACAACCGCGACATCCGAATTGGAGGTAATCCGGGATCGGAATGAGAATCACAGCGGCTGTGGCATTTTTTGTCTCGCTCTAGGAACGTCATTTATAAATCAGGATGGATTTGTACAGTACTAAAACCAATTCAGCTTACATTGGTTTACTTTACCATTGTTGTTTGAGCTATATCATCTATAGACGCACGAACATTGAAAGCTCAAATCTTAAGTATTGAGTTCCGCTTATCAACAATTGAACTGGGATTTTTTTCATTCGACCGTATAAAGCAAATACTAATCCATGAGGTTATCTTACTTAACACGTAGAAACGTAAAAATTTGATATTTTGACCGTTCTCGTCCACCATAAAAATGTTTATGGTTCATCTCCGATATCGTTGTTGGGGAATATAAAAGAATACCTTAATATTATTAAGGCTCGTTAAGAATAGAGGCGATTAAAAGTTTAGCATCAATAAAATAGTGGCATACATTTCTGCTGGCGCACAAAGTTGTAAATTTTGTTTATTTTAATTACAAAAAAAGAATATTTTATGGTATTTTTCTTTCAGATGGTATGAAGGGAACGTGTCTGGGCGACTATCGGTAACTCTAACGATTACAAAATTAATTTAATGGCGTCCACGTTCCCATAAAATTGGCTTGATTATTTGATAGCTCTTAACTATAGCTTTTAATATAAACTATGTATATTCTAGACCTTCAAGTTCTATTTTTATTGTTTAATGTCGTTCGTTTTAGCCGTTTCAATTAGCCATTGACGTAACATAGCCCTAACTATATCTAGTATTCCTCGAGGAGACACACCTGTCTATATTAATATTGTAGAGGAAAAAATCGTTTATCGTATTCAACCTTTTGAATGTGTGTACGTAACAAATAAACTCAAAAAGACTAGACAAATTCTAACAACACTATTTATTTATTAATTTATTTACATTTGACACGTACATTTACATACACAGTTACGAAAAAAGAAAATTAAACAATTAGACGAAACAAACACAGAAATTAACAGGTCGGATTAGACGTGGCAAATGCAAAGGGATTTGATTCAGCGGGTGCCGGGAATGACGTGGATTACCACAACACTCTCAGCGCTGATCTTCCATCAGTACCCGAGACACGCTATGAGAAAAGTAAGCTGAAAATGTCATATTAATGATAAAAATATAAATGCAAATAATAATAAATAGAAAATGAAAAATAGAAATAAGGTATAGTAATGTCAACAACAGATCCTACATTATCCCTAAGTAACATAGGTGATATTTTATAAAGAAATTCCCATTGTGACGAAGAAGAATGACAGTAACACCGCGTGGCTCAGCTAGTTTTATATAAGTATGGTACAAATCTTGTCCTCTATTGTTACACGTGTATGAAACTAAGAACAGTTTTTCAACCTTTTCCCAATCGAGTAAAAAAACAAAATGTCAATACACCAGCCAGTGTACAATATTCATTATTGTAGTGTTTATTCATTCAACTAACGTTAAAAAGAAAACAACGGAATAAAAAGCAAAACGATGTTCAGATTAACGTATTTGACGATTCAATCCATACATTCAGTCGGTAAATGGAATTGTCTCGTAGTGAAATTGTGATAAATGAAAAATATTACGCGCATTGATTTGGAAAAAGAGCTTAGGCAAGGTCCGGGGGGAATAAAATTAGATATGTCTGAAAACAGTAAGTAATAAGTTGCGATTGCTCTTCGTTAGATGTTTCTTATTGAGCCTGTCGTCCCATTAGGGATTTAGGCGATCAAAAATAGCTAACCATTTAGACGCTATGGGGTTCACACATCTTTGGGTCAGAAGGTTTCAGTTCTTGTGCAACCCTAGTTCTACTTTCATTGGATTACACTGACATTTACATATTGGACTTCGCGACGTCAATTATTTTTTGGTGAAAGGGAAATGCTAAAAAAACCGTGCTTGCTGCCAAGGGGATGTAAATCCATCCCCTTAGCGACAAGGTGTCTCAGATTCGTATATCAGAATCGTAGACAGATGTCGATAGTGCTGAAAACCTTCGCCCTTTTAGCTCTACAATATGACTTTTAGACTCAACTTACAACTTAATTTCACAGGCTGGTGGTACGATGATGTTTTGTTCGAAGACAAACGTTCTCTTTCCTTTTTCTTTACTTGGACTAAGTTCAGTTACTTATACAGACTATAACGGTGTTATTCAGAGACGTTGCACTAACCCCGGGCCAGAGTTAGCCAACAATTTAGACTGCAGGCTAGCACTGGTTTACGGAAAAGTATATTCAGAGTGACAGACTAGGGATAACCCACAGGTTAAGGTAGGTTTAAGGTAAGATAAACCGAGGGGTTGCCTAGTTTATCGGTGGGCTAGCTAGCAAACGTCACAAAATGTCAATGGCAAGTTGTCAATAGTTGTCAAATAACTGGCGTGTAAACCTAGACTACAGGCTACTGAACCACAGGCTACCATGGCCCCTGGTTTAGCGATACGTCTCTGAATAACACTATAAAAGTACAAAAACAACAAAGTAACAACTACGTACTAGAGTTGAATGTATGTATGTAGTTATGTCGGCTTATAAAAATATTTAATTTCAAAGAATTTACTGGCTAATAGGTATTCAAGTTACCTTCTATCAAGTGATGTTTCACACGCGGCATTCGACAAAGGCAAGAACATTGTTTAGTTAAACAATTGTTTAAATATTTTTATAAGTAAGGGGTTAGATAATACAAAGTTATTTGCTCGTATAATTTTCTTCTGGAGAAGAAGCATTGTAAAAGAGAATACGGCGAAGATTTGAATGCTTAATGGCGAAGCTAATTCCAATTCTCTGTTACGAAATTTAAACGATGTTCTAATACTTAGGGAATATTATGCAGCAGAAACCATTTGCTAGAGATTCCTCTTAATCTCCTGGTACACTCGAAAGAATCTTACAAAGTTAAATAATTTATTTGAGCAGTCGCTTGCCGGATTGCATTAATCTGCCGTTTTACCTGGCTCTTAGCTTTTTGCGATGTAAAAGAGTTTCAGTATCGTCGCCCAATTAATAATTTATCAAGTAGGATAAGAAGGAAACTTACTGTAAATTGAGGCATCAAAAAGGCTCCAAGTTTATTTACTTATTCCCGGATGTTTATAAGGCCATGCTAAAAAAAGACTTCAAGCGCCTTAAAAAAGGTAAAGGTATGTCTTTGAAATACGAATTCACGTGTTGTGCATTAACATAGCCGTCTTCGTCGGGTCTGGCTATTAAATCTAATTGTAGTGGCATTTCATCACATTCAAATCATGAGATAGCGCCTGCAGCAAAACTGTTTTACGTTGAAACAAAACATACCTACCTAAAGTTCGAAGACACATCAAAACTTTTGAAACTCCTAAACATTGAGACCAAAATACAGTGGAGTATCTCTAAATCGTTATTTTTTGTTACTGTAAGTAACAAAAGCTAGATCGCGCTCCTATCAAATAAGTCAATTAAGATGATTATTGTATTATACCATTAAATTCGTATTACCGTGTTTGTTAATAGTTAATGTGATATAAATTGTGATATTCTTTTGATGTTTCATGCTTGTCTATTTAGCACTCAGATTTTTCAGGTTAATGGCTTGTTTTACTATATCTTTGATTGACTAACATGTTTTCTGTTCTCTACTCTTCTATTCCTTTGTATCTATATTTGTAACTACGCTTATTGATTCGATTGTGTGGAACATCAAGAATAATCTGTGAGTATCTAATTCATACGTCTTAATCACAATCACAATTCGATTGTTAATCAACTTTGTTTATACCTACAGCTAAACTTTAAAAGAGAACTGGCTTGTGCTATGGCGCAACAAATCCCGTGCCCGGCAGGATCGTGGCCCATAAGGTGGCTAACTTATAATCTGCATTGCGGAGTCAACAATCACATCATGAAGCGGCGTACGGCGCAAATTGTCCCCTGCGGGTGCTGTGTGCGGACGCACGCACTTAGAAAAATACTCGCCTCCCGGCCGCATCGCATGGGGACAAGGCTTTGTGCACATTTTGGAACAAGAAATAAGATTCCAAGATAAAGTTTTGTTAAAATTTAACATGAGAGGAAGGAGAGAATAATACGAATAATAGTTGTGTCACTAGTTACAGATACCCCTCTGGAATAGAAGAGGTGCAAATTACGACGATTATTACATATAATATAAGAAACAGTAATTAAAATTCTCAATTAAATATCAGTAATTCTAAAACTAGAAATAAAGTTCTTATATTTTAAATTAGAAGGCAAGATTCACCCTAACCGTTCGTGCTACAACGGAGTATATAACGTTTCCTGTATCAAAGACTGCAACTTTTTTGGGGTAAAATGTTGAAGATCGTATCCTAAGCTAACTCTCAAATACACAGATGTTCTCAGTACGATCAAAGGCTAAGGATTCTTCATTGCATTACAACAAATACAAAACCTCCCCCTTAGCGTCAACATAACATTATCAAAGAAACCCTCGTTTCGTTATCCGATACCAAAGCGTCACCACTACCAGTAAGCACAAGGCCTTACACCAACCAGTATAATTCATTCCACATATTAGTTCTCCGCTTTTAACGAACTTCTGTTAAAGTAAAGTCATCTCTATTCAATAAGAAATAAGAGTTACGAACTGATCTTTTTTGTACGACATACTGATGCCAAATTAGTGAATGAACTCTTTAACCGTGCGTCGGATTTGAATTTCTTAAGGTTCTTTTCATTACGATCATTATACAAGCGGCAGGTGAATTACGGAATGTTTTGGGATTATTCCCACAAAAAGGGAACGTTTTATCGACTTTTGATTGGGGACAGAATTGTTGTTTTTGATACCTGTGCACCATAATTTTTGGCAAATTGCTTGCATTGCAGGAAAAAATTATCGTCAAAATTGCACGAACAAAACAGCAGCTACAAGTATTAACATATGTAGTTGTGGAACTTGGGTAACTCCATAGATAGCATTTATAAGGTGTGTTTAAATACTTCAGATTGATTTCTGACGGTCACGTACATTTCGGTAACTTCCTTATCACGCGTTAACTACATTTCAAAACTCATCGGCCGTTTTCTTTCGCATCCAGTAATATTTCTATTTGTTGATAAACATTCAGGTACAAGTACTAATCAACCGCGCACCTCACAGGTGCACTAGCAAATAAAGTGAAAGAAATCACACACGACCGCTATTCTTCACTAAAAAGGTAATAAATATATAAAAGAAGGTGTATTGTGAAGACATAATTGGCCTTTCCCATAAACAGCGACCCGGGTGCAGACGCCTCAGGCGTAGAACAAATGAAGCATGCTCTCACGTATCGCTCGACCAAAATCCATTGACCTATGCCATCAGTTCTTAACACTATCGAACTAAAGGAATCACAAGGGAAAGAGAAGGGTGTCGAAGGTCAAACAACATTAGTATTAGTGGACAAGTAAGGGATTCCACACCCCAGAAATTTTCGCTGGCAAATTCTGACGATCCTTCTTCCACAAACAACAATAAAATTTGGAATCGCCATTTCAAAACATTTTGGATCCCAGTGAGGAAGTAAAATGCAAGGCATGTGGTCCAAATGTATCGGACGTGCCTTATTGAATAAAACCTATTTTCGAATATATTAAAACGATTGTTATGTGAATTTTATGATCACAAATGGGAGAGGAAGTAGATTATTACTTTAAAAACATGAGGCAAAATAGTTGAGCCTGGAGCTGCTATTTTTAATATCTTTGTATTTAGTACTTACGAACAACTCAGGCGTATTAAAAAAAAAGAAGAAAAAATTGTTACTTTGAACTTTTGCAGTAGATTCCCTTGTTTAAATAGGGACGACCTTGGCGGCAGAAATAACCACACATATTTCGTATCCTTTTCTCAGGCGGGGCCAAAAGCAAAATGGCGTAAATCTTCACGGATATGTTTATGTCAATAATTGAATAGACCCTTTTGACCTGAGGCTATAGAATCGGGATCAGATATATCCGTGTCTAACTGTCCGGGAATTGTGATCTGATTTATTATAAAAATGTTGAATGTCAGAAAAAATCTAAATCATAAAACTATCACATGCTAAAATATATTGGCTAGACCTAGTTACTGTTGAATAAGCATATATTTTTTGCAATTAAGAAATACATACCCATCCTAATCATTTCGGACGTTGATGAAGTAAGTTAAGAGGTATTAGATTTTTTCACGATGTTGATTTCTACATTGGGAAAACCGATATATTAACTTTGATAAATCTTGGAATGATATTAATACAACTAGACAAGAGTTTACCACCGTCAAAATTTGAAGCTTATCAGAAGTATAGTGTCCAAATAACATACATATACACATAATATATATATTATAGCTGAGGTAACAATGCTTGGTAGTTTATAAAAAATCTTTCTCCCAATTCCATGTATAAAGTGTCGGTTAAACTTTTATAATAACCTAGCAATGAACAAAAAGTTATATCTGAAGAAGCTTAAATACCTAATTGCGTAGTAACATGCGATGCAGCAGATGATTTAATTATAGACCCTAGGGAGATAGATCGTTTTCCATTTCTTTACTAAAATAATTTCAAGTTGACTTCATGCCTGCCAGCGTTAATTTCATTTCATACTAAAAGCAATTACCAGCACCTATTTTAAGAAGTTTCCATCATCGGCGCAATGTATTATGGAAATTTTAGTGTCCATTTGTGTGTGTAAAAAATCTGTTACTACTACATTATTCAGGGCGTATTATAAAATTTTATCTCTTCCACGTTTAATAAACATGGCGGACATTGTGAGTGATATGAATTTAAGAATAATTGTCATTAAATATTCTCTCTGGCCAGTCGATTTCAAAAGGAAAGAGTGCAAAATTAAACGTTGTGATATTATTTTGTCATCAGCGAAGTATTTTAAAAACATGACGGTATAAATAGACCAAAATTGCACCTGATTTGCTTCAAGTTCAAACTCAGATTTCTAATATCGTTGTAAACTATGTATATCGTCGATCTATTTACGATATGCGGTAATTCCGATTAAGGAGAGTGGAAATCCTTGGCACAATTCACTTTACCCGGGTCACCGTAGCCTTTTGTAAAAGATTAACTATCGCGACAGTACCTACTTAGCTGTGTCGTGACATAGCAATTTAGTTGAATGCTACTGTTATAAACTGAACTGTAATTGGTGATAAACCTCACATTACCATAGCTCAAGTAAAATAACGAGTAGCATAGTACAACTGGTCTACGGCAGCACAGTATTTGTCTAGATACGTCGGGTTCTTTTTTATCTGGAATCTGGTCGTCAATCATGCCGATCGAACACCTTTTGATCTACAAATTACGCTCACCTTGCAATACCGATACCTTCTTTGAGTAAAGATAATGGGGAAACAATTTTGTGAAATAAAATACATTCCTTTTTTAGGTTTTAAATTCAAAAAAGGAAAGATAAAGCCTTCCTGAAATCTCGTTTTCATGCTTGGAGTTAAAAGAGTTAAGGACGAAGGCAGACAAGCTGTATTAGCATTGTTGATGAGTGTCTACGAGTGTAGTACAATGCCATAAATATCACTTATTGGAATATTACGCCACAAAGGTAACGAAACGGGTAGGTTTCTGCTTGATGTCTTAGAAGATTTCTAAGACATCAAGAAGTCGAAACACCGTAGAATTCTACGGTGTGGCTGATCTGTCAATCATAAGTTCTTATTTAAATAATCGCAAGCAATATGTAGATATTGATGGAATTAGATCTGGTGGCTCTGAAGTAAAACTAGGCGTTCCTCAGGGATCAATACTTGGACCTTTCTTATTTTTGGTATATATTAACGATCTCCCTTCAATGGTAGAGAAGCATGCTGACATAGTATTGTTCGCTGATGACACCTCGTTGATATTTGAAGTAAATCGCACTAATGTTAATACAGAGGGCATTAATGAAACACTGTCTAAAGTCCTCGATTGGTTTACTTGTAACAATCTTTTATTAAATAGTAAAAAAACAAAATGTATAAAATTTTCTCTACCAAATGTTAAAAAGATTGATGCAAGTATCCAATTAGAAAGTAAGAGTTTGGAGTTTATAAATAACACTGTCTTTCTAGGTGTTACTATAGATTCCAAACTGCAATGGGCAGAGCATATTACTAAACTTGCCGCTAAATTAAGCTCGGCCGCGTTTGCCGTTAGACGTATCAGAGATTTAACAGATGTTGAAACGGCAAGGTTGGTGTACTTTGCATACTTTCATAGCTTAATGACGTATGGTATATTGTTGTGGGGCAATGCTGCTGATGTAGGTACGATATTTGTACTCCAAAAGAGAGCTGTAAGGGCAATATATAAAATGCGCTCCAGAGACTCCCTTCGAGATAAATTTAGAAGTATAGATATTTTGACACTTCCATCGCAGTATGTTTTTGTAAATATTATGTATATCCGAAAAAATATTAATTCATTTTTGCAGCATGATGAGGTATACAAATATAGCACTCGAAATAAGTGTAAGATTTATCAGCCTTTTAGTCGCCTCAGCAAAACTAGCAAGTGCTTCTTAGGACTTGCTATTAAATTTTATAACAAACTGCCCAAGGAAATAACTGAGTTGTCTGAAGGAAAATTTAAGTCAATTGTAAAGAAACAGTTAATTAGTAAGGCATACTACAGGGTTGATGATTACCTACATGATGATAATGCATGGACAAACATGTCAGCTCGTATTGATGTAAAACATAAGTATTAAGACATCTAAGGCATTCCACATCACTAATGTTGGTAATGAGCTGGGTGGTTGCTTGCATGTTCTGAGGGGTTTAGTTACATAACCCACAGGGGAACTCTTTTGTTTTATTTAATGTTAATATCATTTAGTGCCCTTGAGCTGTTCACCAGTCAGGCATGCATCCGGCCATCAAGCATTTGCTAAATTAGTATTAAGTCATATTTATGTTAAGTATACTTAGCAGTAAGCCTTGGCGATTTGAAAAGATGCCAGTTTCTTCCCGGTTCTTCTGGCCAGTAAAAGAAATTAATTCGAACCGGGGACGATTACTTTTGTTTTAAAGTCATAAATGACGTTCATCAAGCTTTGTGTTATGCTACTGTATATCTGTATGTTATAGCACTTATTAAGATGAAAAATAAACGCTTTGACTTTGACTTTGACTTTGACATATCACAGAAGTAGAAGAATTGAGGATGTAAAAATGATGTTTTAGATTCCAGCTAATGTGTTTACCATGAAAGTAGTTACATGCTGTTGGAAAATAATATACACACATCAAAAGTGTCTAGGGATCAAGAATATTTTTAGCTCTAAAAAATCTCATTTATTTAAATCAAATCTAATCTTCTGGTTTAGTCTCCTACCTAATTCCTACCGAAATATGACTTATCACCACATTTTGAATAAATTATGAATGAATTTAGTTTTTGTAAAATATATTCTTGATTGCAATCTTCTAAAATGTACTTGATCCCTAGACACTTTTGATGTGTGTAATTCTCTTATTTTATTGTACTACACTCGTGAGAAAATATTCCGCATCACACACAGTTTTTTGTACACAACACATCTAAATATCTCGCAATAGAAGAAAGCTAGCTATGTAAAATATACTGTTGAAGACTACAAAAATTGCGAAAAAGAAAGTCGAAAATAATTGTTTTGTATACATAAAATTTAATGAATCTTTATTTATTAACCACCATCTGCTTAACATCAGGCATCATCAGCTGCTTAACATCAGGCAGGATGGTGGTCAAACGCTTGTTCATAGTGAGAAAAAAAAATATTATGACCCGGAAATTTTGCTCAATAGCCAATAATTTCTCAATACAATAATATATTAATCAAGATTAAAAAGTGGTAGTACGAAAAATACTTTACAACTAACTCTCGTACATTCCGGCAATGTGTCACAAAGTTTAACTTACTTGTTTGTTTGAATCTCATTAATACACAGTCAAATTATCACTATTTATGTTACGTACCTATGTATGTATTGTCATAACCAGGCACCGTACCATGATGCCTTGAAGTAATATTGTTCACGCTGTATGACAAGGATAGCGCTAGACGTGTGGTATGACACTGTCACTGTCACACAACGTAAACATTATTACTTCAAGGCATCATGGTACGGGGCCAGACCTGCAATACTCATTGTCACCTGGCGCAAATTACTATTCAGTTCACGGCATCAAATTCCCAAGATATTGTGCAACCCCCACAGCCATGCCATTTGCCTGACTGACTAGTTTGTTGTTCATAACAATGAACCTGAACTTTACTGCTTTAAGTTTTGCATTCGTGGTGTTCATTTAGATGACGTGACCTGTGATTTTTTATCTTATGTTGTTCAGGTTACAGTATAATTTTCTATGTATTATTATTTGTATACGAAGATGACTTCACTGCAATGACCGATTACTCAATACCCAGATGTCTGCAGAAGACGCTCGGTCGTGCAAGGTGATTAGCTCATTGTATACATGCTACTGTGTCTTGATACTTGAAGGCCATTGCAATAAGAGCCATTGATACGTAATTAAGTGGCTTCTGAATTCAGACGGCTGATGGAGATCTATTGTGCAAGTTTCAAGATTGAAAGCTCTATTACGCTAGTATTGGTGGCTATGGCATATGTTGTAATGACAAGAGATTATAAGGAAATACACAGGCCGGTCCGATTAGTATTAGGTTAAAAGATATGACATTTATTATTCATAATGATAATCTGTACACACATAGGTATGTATTATTAAACTGTGGCATATTTTTAGTGTATACGCATACGGGTAGAGTAATTTGAGGAAATTTGACCCATATTAAGGAATATCGACCTTTTAAAAATCTTAGCAGAAAAATAATTTAGTCCAGAACAATCCACTAGTGATTTATATCACATGTTGACTACACATCCTCCTCTAAAAATAACAATTGTTTTTCCCGACAACCGACAGTTGAATTTTGTCAAAGGAGTAAAAATCACTGACGCAACTGTTGAACTGAATTCCCCGCCGTATTGAAAAAAAAAACAAAAGTTTAAAGTAGGTATTAACGGTCACCGAAATTGCGGACGTTAAAAAAAACGCATGCAATTCTTGTAAAATTAATGTGTTGTAATGAACGCTGGCTGCATGTCGTGATATTGTGATGACCACAACACATGTTGTCGGACAAACCATCTCCAGACGCCCGGTCACTTTCTCGAAACCGAACGCTTTCGAAATATAATTTTAGATTTTATTATTTCTCATTGAATATAATGCTCCCATAAAATCGGAACACAAAATCCTACTGAGTTTTAAACTTAAACAAATATAATTGTATACTTTTAGTTTTATTACAAAACCGCGCTTAAGTAGTCTGGTTTGGCCCCTGTTTGGTAACATTTTCCATCGTTCGTGATATTTTAATTATAGTAAACATTGAATAATATTAGGCGGTTGTTGAAGATTTTTATATCTGTACTGGGATCAAACTGCAGTTCAGCGATCTCTTGTTGATTTAAGCTACGCTCTGATTTGTATTGAGCACAATTGTTGATTATGAGCCTATACACCTAGAAGGCACATAGGTAGTATTAACCCTTTGAAACAGTTATGTAGGATAATTGGTATACGTCGAAACGAATGACGTGGTGTCAGCCAGCACTATTAAGATGTCATCAAGAAAGTGAGCACTCACTCGCAAGCCGGGTTTCACATAGAAACCGTGTCGCCAAATTGTTACCTGCAGCTGCAGAAATCGGATTGATGTCAATTGCGAATAACAAGGAATATGCTTTGGATAGAACGGGATTGAATGCTCATTTTATATTCAAATTTCGAACAAGTGCATCCATCGAGCTTCGAGCTGGTACCTACTAATAATTGTTATACATAAATTGTAAAATATCAAACGAATGATAGTCTACAAAATGTACAGCTTCAGCGATATCTTTAATATTAATTGAGGTCTTTAAGTCGCGGGTGAATAGGTACCTACTTAATGAACAAGTGTGCTCCATCGTAGACCACATCGCTGCTTAACGTCAGGCAGGATGGTGGTCAAGCGCTTGTTCATAGTGATAAAAAAGTCAATTCTGTGGTCATTTTTTTAACGTTTGTACGTCTTTTATGAACCGATTTTTATGGAAGAAAAATTAAAAAAATTGTAGCGTATGAAGATTAGTATAAGAAGTATTGGGATTGTCGCAACGCAACGAACATACGGTGAAAGCAAACATCGTGATGAAATCCGTACACCACAAGGTGTGTGAACCCCATAACGGTGATGGACTCACCCCCTATCGCATCGGTTTAAATACACTTGTTGAACTGTGGACATTTGCTTAGCAAGTGCCTCTGTCTATTAAAATGCGTGAAGTATACGTACACATATTATCAACTAGTGAATGAACCGCGATTTCATTCGCGCAGTTGAGTATTAATTTCTGTTTCTACTTACTCTCATCACTCCAAAATTAACGTTTTTCTCATATTCACTTCTAGCACCCTTTTTACGCCCTTAGGAATTGTATTATTTTATTTTTTCTAGAGGTATGTAATCCTTTTTTATCTCACGTAAACGTCATAATGTGCAAAATGTTTGCTTTCTAGTGTCAAAGCTGGACCCTATGAGTCAGTGATAGATGAATCGGTCAAGACTTTGAGTTTTATATAAATAGACATATTTTTATTGTCAGTAATGTCAATAGGAGCAATCAAAATCCAACTACTTATAACTTAAAGTTCATTTGGTTTAAATCTGCAGCAACAATTATAAACTAGGAAGTTCCATGTATTGTATTTATACAATCGAACGGATTGAACGTATCGTATGTTGAAGCAGTGTCCATTACAAAATAAAATTTTGAGACATTTCAAGGTTGCCCTATTCTTTAGAAATTACGGTAGGTACAGATACTACCTCCATTTCTAAAGAGTATATAATACAATACTTAATAATGATTGTGTGTGTAGTGATACACATACTCATTCTTGTGTATTGTTGATACCAAGACGCAAACAGTAAAATGTCTCTCCACATTATTGAAGCAATTTGTTGACTGAAGAAATTTAGAAATAGACCTTGACGGGAATAATTATCTATGTAAGTGATAATTATTCAAGGGACAGCATGTGTTTCAAAGACATCAAAGTAATAAACAACATTTAGAAGTTCAAGGATTTTCTAATACATTTAGCGATAACTTACTTCTTTGATGATGTGTATTGATTTGGTCAAGTTGGCTTCGGTTCTAGGCCGTTTGTAATTCAATTGACCTACTTGGCCATGTTTGGTGAGATTTGATTTCGTTATTTAGGGTTGGGATTAAAAGGCGGATCTTAATAATTATCACTGATTGATCACATTTATGTCAGTGACTTTAAATTTGGGTGTCCAATATAGTTTAATCCACTTGTTTAAGCTGTTAACACATAAATTCCTATGTGCAACTTTATTCAATTTATTAGTAGATAACTTGATTAATTTCAAATGGCAAAAGGCCAGATTCAGTAATAGTTTTAAATGCAGTTTCAGAGAATGAAAAGTACAAAGAAACTAAAAAGATTTCTCCGTTCTATCTCTAACTAAATCTTTTCAAACTACAACGAATACTTACACGTGCTGGCGATCTAGCCATTACAGATAAACACTGCCAGCGCATTTCAACTGTGACGCCGACATTGGATTTGTCTTAATACCAGTCATTAGTTCATTCGTACAGCTTTGGACAATTCAACCTTAGCAATTTACAATATCACTTGTACCGCATTTGACTTTAAATCCATAAAAGACAGAGTTCAAGATTTGATGGTGCTCCGGAGATTAGCAAGTCCGCCACAGTGCACTACATTCTAGCAGCAAACGTAGGCTGATTCGTAAAACTTCTAAATATTAAAATCCAGCACAATGTCAAAGAAAGTGTGGAAGTTACCGAACCCGTACGATTATCAGAACCATGTGATTGAAACTAATTGTTGATAATATGATTGATGCGTAAAGGGACAATCTGATCAAAAAAGTAAGTACTAAGATTCAATTTTGCAGAGAATTTGTAACGGACTTCGTACTAAGTTGTACTTACTCAACTATGTTAAGTTCAGTCCAGCTATTGACATTCCTGCGCCGGATGTGCAGTTCCAAAACTAGAGGTAAACAACTCAAGTGCTATCACTAGCTACGTGTAGTAAGAGCATGCGCAAGTTCTCCATCAGTGGGAACGCTAAGAAGGCTTTGCGGTGGACTACCGTATTAGGCACGCATTATGTTTATCTAAAGCTGCACTAAGTAAAAGTAAGCTCGTACGTTTTTTAAATAAAAGAATATATATATTTTTAGTATACAGTCCTTGGTTTGGATTTCACGTTTGGATTGTTTCACAATTTAGTCCGGTTAAAAGTACACTTTAATTACACTAAACTTGGACTATTTTTACTTAATGCATACATATTACTAGTAGGTGTTAGGTGTAGTAGGTAAAGATACCTACTATAGGAATGTTGTGTAGGTGTAGGGTTATAGGAATTAATTTCTTAGACATAAACAAGATTCAGATACCTTATAATTTACTCTATCTTCAAACTAACGCATGATTTCCTGGACACCATGCAGCGACAGTAGAAACCCAACAGCGCTTGTATTGTAAAATACTTAACAAAATAAGACTTTAAAATAGTGTTTGCCTGGCATGTGTTTATAGAGAAAATGTTTTATTCAAATGTCGTGCGGGCTCGTTAGTGGACCGCAATGTCGCCAAGGAAACAGTGAATTTAAAGATTCTTCAGCCAAAGAAAAGAATTACGCATTCGGTTGCAGTCAACATTTTCTGCCTCGAAAATTCCTCGTTCACAAGAACTCTTTAAGTATCGTCCAAAGAAAAAAGACAATAAAGGAAGCATGAAATTAAAAGAGCTCCACAAAAATAAAAATACTCGTCCAACTGCTACAAAGGTGAAAAGTTGAAAAACAAATAATCGTAAATTGAAATCCATTTAATGCCGACGTATAATATCGTTATTAAAGAATAAATCACGCGATTCCCAATCAATGAGCATAGTAATTGTACTGAGCCAGCACACACTCGCAGAATGCAATCGCTTTACTCTATAATTAAATTGTGGGAACCGGGACACGTTTATTTCATTAGTGAGGGAAAATTCAGCGTGCGTCCGAAAGTTTTGTTACTGAAATTTTAAATGAACATTTATTTAGGGGATGGATTACTGCGAGGATGGCAACACGTGCGAGTTTTACCAAATGTAATGAGGCCGCGGGGGAATGAAATTTCGCGTTGTTATTATTATTCGAAGCGGACGTACGCGAGTGCGTTTTTATTTTTCGTCAGGCAGTTTCCGAACGGAAACGGCAAGTTGATATTCATAATTGAAGTGTCGATTTCGGGTTTCGGTCGAAATTACGTTTTCCTTTATTCTGCCGCATGAACTGTTGGTGCAAAATATAAAACGTGTATTTACTACTTGTGAGTTGCTGCGCGTGTGCGCGTGGATATGTGATTAACCGCAATATTAATGTTTGTATACTACTACTATTATAAATGAATGCAAATAAGGTTTCTGTACTGAAGTTTTTTTTTTGTACAATGGGTTATATACTTACATTCATACACATACACTTCACGCCTTTTAATCCCAAAGCAGGGTAGGCAGAGGCACTTGTTACGCGAATTCCCGCGGTTCACCAAACTTTTTAACCCAACGTGACAGGGCTCACCCCATCGCCAATTCGGTCTATATATACGTTGAACAAATACTTTACACCTACGATAATAATCTTCACAGGGTATGTTTTTGGTTTGCTACTTTTCTCACTACATTACCATGATAATATCGTACTTAAATATGTACAAAATTCATCACGTCTTTCTACCTTCTACCAGATTTACCTCCGTATTAAATTACATATTCACAAAAAAGACTAAATCAATTTTTTTATCGATATACATCATAAAGGATGTTCAGTGTCACCAAGTGCAAACTCATTAGCGTTTTTTTGTTATAGAAACTAAACCAGTATTCCTTGCCCGTGGATCTCGAACTATCATTACCATATTTAGCGATACAAAACTATAGTGGTGCGTGCTTTGGCAGGTTACATCGAAGCCCGCGCATGCGCGAGAACGTTCATTATTATCCAATTATATTATTTTATTGCAAGTTGTTTTATTTCTTTAGCGTGCAGCTGTCTACTAGACTCCTGTGATAACTCGTTTCGTAATTCAATAGCGAGTCTATGAACTAACGTTGTTTCTTCACATTTTTTTTCTTTTGTTTTTTTTTTCATTTTGTGCCTATCGACGTAATTATTGTCTGAACAATTTCTATTGCATTTTTGAGGAAGTTTGCATTCTTCTTGTAATGCCTACAAATTTATATAAATAAACTAAAACATATTTTTATTTTAGCATGATATTATTAAAATGCTTGTGTGGTCGGTTAAACGGTAGCAAACTTGACCTTTTTGATAAATATTGTTTAATTTGTACCCTATTTTTAAACGTTTGTCAATGTTCATTAATTTCCAGAAACAGTCACCATATTTACTGGAAACCATTCGCTTTATTTCCTTTAATATTAATTCCCATGTTTTTCCCAATGCCTTTAAATATAAGTATTTTGTGCCTCTATGTGTTGAGTGTTGGTCGATATAGTGTCCACATACTTTTTGTTAGGTTTCCTCAATATCTTTATCCTTACCGTAAGGTAAAATTCCAATGATACTTGGGCGCGGGAATCGATTCGGAAACTATTTAGTCCCAGGTAAATATGGCGGCTCTCCTAAACAAGGAATTATCCGATTTAAAGCGGTTGTTTGATTTTGATTACCCGAGACATCAACAACTTTCACTGTTAAATTCCCTAAGACACCTCACAAACAGATCGTGAGAAAGAAAACACCGATTCCTCGTGGCGTCGCTGTTGCCAAGCTTTTGCCTTTGTTACATTGTAAATAGACATTTCCTACAACCGACCAACTGTCTTTGAGCGAAGAAAACGCTTTGCCCGCAATGCAAATGACATGCAAATTAATTTGACAGCTGTAAAGACTTATTTCCACTTGGGAACAGAAAGCCTCGCAGCAATATATCAAGGGGACTGTTTCAAGAAGTGGTTGTACTGTCTTTTGCGTGGTTGATGGAGTCAACAACGGAACACTTGCAACACACACTTTTAGACGAATGTCCTGAAGTAATTTGCGCCAATGCAACGCGGCAGCTGTTGCGCGTGATGAAACAACGGCAAGACTTGTATGGGAGGATTGGTTGCTCGGGAGCATGACACAGATCAAGAACGCGGATAGATGGGAAGACTAAAGTCGCGTCAAACTTTTATTCGGGTTTTTCTTGATTTATTCACACATTTTTGTGACGGACACAGAACTGTGTTTTTTTTAGAATTACCACTAGATTGAGTTGTTATGGATGAAAAATTGTTAAATGAAAAATATATAACAACTATACTGGCCGTATAATAACTCACTATGACTGCATAAAAACGAATAAAATCGGAAGATTAAAACACAATAACTTAGAATATTTGATTTCTATGTCTTGTATTGAGATACATAAGGTATGCCATACCTATTGGGCAACGGGTTACACACATTTTTTTCTACTCAGAAATCCAGTCAGGGTAATGTAAACTAGGCGCCGCAATGGTTTCGGAAGTTCTTTCCATTCCTTTTTTGTCAACGTTCTGTAACTTTTTAAAGTATATGTCTTGATTTAGCTTTATCATAATGTCATATTAAAAAAAGAAAATAAATATAAGGCTCCTGTCTATCTGTTCGTCATTGATCTTTGCCAATTCATGATGGCGGATCTAGCACCTAAATAAACTTGTAATTAACCGGTTGCGGTGGACATCTGTCTATTTGGTGATTAACGTCTGCCCCAGTGTTTTTTCTGATGGATCGTTATGAGATGCCTCAACGATGTCACATAATTGACTCCACTCATCTTTCGGTCGCCAAATGACTAGTAGTTCTATTAATGTCGCCGTTTTAATTCCCCTGTAATAATTACTATGAACTTATAGTAGGACTTTGTGGAATGGCATTGTCCATGTTCTTTGGAAGCAATTACTTTGCACGAGTTTCAAGCGAAGCAATTTTTCCGCGTGAGGACTAACTTCTGATAAACTTATACTTTTATAAAGTGACGGATTTTCTACTTGGGTTAGGATCACACAGTGACTCGAACAGTCAGCCGGTCAGAATTCTGGTCAATTCAGAGAATTCAAAATAAGCCCTTGTTAGCCCCATTTTAGTGGAACAGCTATCTCTCGTATAAGTTGACAATGCCTTTAAGTAGCGGGTGAATAGGTACCTAATGAACAAGTGTGCTTCATCATAGACCACATCGCTGCTTAACATCAGGCAGGATGGTGGTCAAACGCTTGTTCATAATGATAAAAAAAGACATTATAATAGTACAGTTTAAAAAAAAATACACATCACGCCTTTTAAACCTAAAGCGGAGTAGGCCAAGGCACTATGTATTATACATGTACTCTAACGCCTATTTTCTTTCACTCATTTGACTTTTCCAACAATATTAAATGTGAGTATTCTTCTTCACGGGAAAAGAACCGAAAGGATTGTAATGACACAAGGGTTAATGTACTGGAATAAGATATTGGCAATAAACTAAAGGTCGAAAATTTGATTGAAGCACATCTACACAAGAAACGGCCAGATACAGCTATGAAATAAAAACAATTGGTATCCGATCAAAAGTATTGAAAAAACTGTATTAACACAAGGATTCATGTGCTGGAATAAGAAATGGGCAATATCGAAACTCGAAAATTTGACAGAAGCATATCCATACAAGAAACGGCGAGATACAGCTATGAAATAAAAATTCCGTAGGCCGTATTCGATTCTGCGAAAATCAAAAGCGTCGAAAAGCCACATGTGCTTAATAGGTGAAGAGACAAAGTGCAACTACCTATAACGTAATTCTCGTTTCCTCTAGCCCCGGGTGACTCAGATGTCACGTCAGCTGGTGTCCTCATTCAGAAATCTGTTTTTGGTCGCGATGTTTTCTACATCATTCCCAAAATGGCCGTCGACGGTAACGAAGCTTTTTGTATTAATTTGCAGGTCTGAAACGGAAACAGACAGACTGTTGCATATTCTAGAATTCATGGAATGGGGAACATAATGTTATGTCATTATTGGGCAGGGATTTCCAAACCATTTAATTTTCTGAGCTTCTGATTCACGACTCAGAAACAATTAAACTTGGAGACAGGTAGGTAACATGTCTCCAACTGACGTGAGATGTATAAATACTTCAGAACCTCAGGCCTTTGAATTTGTTTTTTTTTTGTTATTATTATTCTGTTAATGCTGTTTTCAATATTATGTAAAAATAGTAGTAGGTAATGTAAGTAGTGTAATATCGGGTACTCTATTCTACCTTCCGTAGTGAGGGTCTCGCTGCGCTCGCCCTCACTCCTCCAGATCCTTGATTTGCCGTGGGTAACAGCTTAACAGTGTAGGACGCCCTCAGGCAAGGTGGACTGATGATATCCGCAATATGGCTGGCAGAAGCTGGATGCGAGAAGCCGAAAACAGATCACAGTGGCGTGCAATTGGAGAGGCCTATGTCCAGCAGTGGACAGGTATGGGCTGATGATGATGATGATGAACAGCTTAATCATGAGGTTAGGTGTTCACGGGTTCTCATGTAGTTACCGAGGCAATCGGCTTAACTCGTTAAGTGACCAAGTCACATTGAAAAAGTATAACAGTGCATTAGTTTAGTTCGTGTTTGGATTGACACATTCTGGGTAAGTGTATCTGTAACGGTAAGATCGTCTCAAATTAACCGATGGACCAACACGTGTCACACCGTAACATTGGGATAGAGTGCCCAATATTACACTACTAATGTATGCACAACATAAGTGCGCTTTGGCTTCGAGTTGTCAGCCGTTTTGTGAATATTAAATAAATTGTTACTAAATTTAAAAAGTAACTGTTAACATAATTTTCACTATGCTCACGGTTACTCAAGCGCATTTAACCTAACGTGATAGGTGTGGGCCCATCGTCGTTATAGAGTTCACACACCTATGGTATGCGGGCCATATTAGCCGTAGAACCGATGACCGTTGGGGAAAACGAGTTCTCGAGTGGAGACCGCGTCTCGGCAAACGGAGTGTAGGACGCCCTCAGGCAAGATGGACTGATGATATACGCAAAATGGCTGGCAGAAGCTGGATGCGAGAAGCCGAAAACAGATCACAGTGGCGTGCAATTGGAAAGGCCTATGTCCAGCAGTGGACAAGTATGGGCTGATGATGATGATCATGATGAAAGCTTTGCGTAGAGTACATAAACCCAGATAAAGACACACTGGTGGGTATATGCTTAGAATACAGCCGGTCTCGAACGTATAATCTTACGGTTGCAATTCCAATTGTAAGATAACTGAACCTGTGGTATAAATTGCTGATTATCACGACATAGTATAAAACAAAGACGCCTCCTGCTCTCTGTCCCTATTTATGCTTAGATCTTTAAAACTACACAAATTATTTTGATAGCTAACACAGTTCAGGCGCCTACACACGTGCTTATCAGAAGCATGGTTTTAGGGCGATTCTCGTAAATTAACACGACCTTGTCAATTGATAAATCTTTGACTCGTAATAATCACAGAAGAGATTACGGGAATCGCTCTAAAAGCATGCACGTGTTTAGGCACCTTTAATATTATATATTGGCAAAACAACGTTTTCGGGGCAGGTCGTCTTAGCAGTCGCCTACAAATAAATTTATTAGAAAATAAGTAAGTATGCCGTAAATCGGAATGAAACGCAATCACACTTTAAAAATTAACCTCACTCCAATTTACTTACATCGAAAAGCGATCCACTGACCCATAAAACATATTTTCCGATAGTCAAATTGCAGCATTGGCGTTGGCAACAAATCTTTTCCTATAAATTCTCGCCAGTTTGCCGGCTTCGGCATTTTGTGGTCGTCCGGCCCAGCTCTGCACTTGCGGGTTATACGCTTTAAGGCTTCTACACGTATACACTTTTGTATTGGCCATCATACTCCTATCTCCTTGCTTTACTTTCTTCAGGGAGGTCAATGTAAAATTGACCTTATCAATAAATTCGACACACTAGTATTACAGTGCCAGGGTCGTAGTCCGGATCGTTAGGACTTTCTTGAACACCTGAACAGTTCTACTAACTTGCGACCATTCGGCGTCGATAACGAGGAGG
>SJJU01005846.1:0-21543 GCA_012932125.1 Conopomorpha cramerella | reverse complement strand
AAACCACTACACAGTGTCTATATGCGTCGACTTGAATACTGAAATGTTCTTTAAGCCTCTCGAATGTTTGACGCACTTCTACGGCATTCTAGTCGTTGTTTCTCGATCCCCGGGTGTTACACTATTCAGATTTAATTCGTTCAATGAAGTCAAAATTCGCAATTTACGTCACTAATCACGAATGGTCGTGTTGAGGCCATTATGGTACAAAAAGTCTCACCTTGCACGTACTGCTGTTGTTCTTTCAGCACGTCGACAGGATCTACCGGCGGCTCGTACCACAATCTACTCGAGTACACCTTTTTACTGTTCTTGGTACGCTCCGCTTCGTCAACGGAGCGGTATACTGAAGGGGACAGGTTTAGCATCTCCATACATTTGTTTATACCTGGAACAAACGTCCGAATGTTCAAATAGGAAACGTAATTGAATAAAAAAACATAGTACGTAACTCAGGCGGAACCAGTCAAATATTTTTGTTAATTTACATTTTTCACCCGAATTTATAACTTGTGACAGCTGAAAACTAGGGCCTGTGCCAAAATGTCTTCCACGGGGCAGGGGAGTGCAGGCATGATCCCGAGGCAGCGTCAGTTTATGCAATGCACAAAGGCTGTACAGTCGGCCAAGAATCTGCTCTACCACCGTAAGTTTGAAACTCATATTAATGTCATTAAACATTAAGGTTCATTGTTCACTTGTCACAATATACCAACTCTACCTTATTGATGTTTTAGTGACACAGGAATTAGTGTCATCGAAACTGATAGACCATTTTCTTGCGACCATCTTCACCTATCGCGCCACTAGCCATCGCGCCATTTACGTTCATTTTATTTTCTTTATGTTTAAACAGATTTTTGTACCATAAACCGCCAATGTTCGAGTTATAATCATCTAACCTTGTGCATTGTATACTAAAATGTATTTCATTTCATTCCGAATAAAAAATCTAAACATTAATTTTAGCTATAATAATTAAATAGAAAAGAACCGACTTCAACAAGAACCAGACGCTCTCACATTATTTTTTAAAGTTCCCCTAAATTTATCGGGTCTGCTATAATCAAACCTTGATTTTCTTATGACAGGACTACCTTGGGATTATCTTATCCCCATAAAACTCGGCGAACGTAAAAAAGCATAATTATGTACGTTCGTACGGTCGAATTGAGGAAGACTCCTATTTCGGAGTCGATTAAAAATGAAAAACGAACAAGAGCTAGTAGATCCAGCTTGTTGGATTTTTTCATCTTTCATCAATCATTCGAAGGAACAAAAACCGTATCATATACCAGTCTCAACTTTATTGGTGGACATTTTTAAGGGATGAACTGGCATTTTTCATTTTGGCATTTGCAGTGTGAACATGAGTTTTCAATCATTAATCATTCGATCAGTTCAAAATAAAAATTATCCGTCTGATTCCGTTTTTACTAATGATTACCAGATAATATGGAAAATGAAATTTAGGTACAATCTACTAGTGTTGTGTTAGGTTCAGTCTGGGGTTCAGTATGCAATTTGGGTGTGAATGAAAACAATCGATTTTCTCGTGGGCCTTGTTCCAGCATAGCCTATTTGTGCTACAAAGTAGTGTTTTACATTGTACCGTAGAACGCGATTTTGTAAATCACCTGAGAAAATGAATTGATTTCATTCAACCCTAAGTTTGAAATTACACCAATTTACGGTAAATACTTTAGGTAGAATCTCTAAGACTGAAATAAGTTAAAAAACAAAAGGATAAACGCCTTCCATAGATATTGCTAACATGTCTATCTAATTTGTCACTGGGTTTAGTTGTTTGTTTATTTGTCACCAGTAGTGATTGGAGGTCCGGAAGCCGTGATTTGTCACAGAAGTTAAAAAAAAATGCCTCCTCTCAGCTCCTATAATAAAAGCAAAGGTAATCGCAATGGACAACAGGTACACACGCTAATCAGAATGAAGGGACGCATAGGTATCCTAATTATATAATGACTACCCCCAATGGATAGATTCAGGGGCAGGATGGATGGGGAGACATATAAGAGTACTGGAGAATTCGTTGTGGTATCGTAATAAATACTTTCGAGATCATTTAAGCCACATGTCTTGTTGAAAATCATGTTATGCACTAACACATTGTTAAACGGTTTTATTTTATTTAGATTCATCTCGGCGTTTTATGTTTGATTCAAGTTTAGTAATGTTTATTATGAAATCATTTTGCACCTATCAAATTTCAAAACGCAATAGTTTGGTATATTGTACAACATTTGTCAGTTCAGTTTCTTCTGCAAATTGTAGAACTTTGCATTAACGTTTTCTTTAGTGAATTTCTTATTCCCTATGGAAAACTTCGCTTAAAGGTTTCGACTGAGATGAGTGTCTAAGGGAGTTGTGAGGTGATGGTAGGTATTTGCATTTTATGTAACATGTAGATTGTGATAAAAGGAATACCAGAGAAACCACTTATAATATTTAAAGCTTCGGAGGCGTTTCTCATTGTTAGCACGCTGAAAATTTCAATTACACATGAATGAGGTTTGCCGTTAAGGGAAGTGAGTTAAAACATCAAAGAAGCAATTAATATTTTAGAAAATATTGTTATATTTCGCGTTTCGAAATTTATATTTGAAGTCAATTTCACGTTGTTGTGGCGTCAGCGTTCGGAAAACGTGACTCTGAAGTCGATTAATTGACGAAAAATTTAGAAAAACATTGGTCTATTGTTTGAAAAGCCCGACAAAGGTTTAAAAACTTTCAATTGTTACGCAGAAAATTGGAAAACTGCGCACTGTACAAAGTCTGGCAGGTCAGTGAGCAGATTTAAAAAATAAACTTCGAAGCTCGCCATGACTTTTTAATTTTCAATTTGCTGCGCCACCTTAGAACAATATACAATGGCCGCATGTCGAACGAAATAAAGCGAAGGTTGCAAATCAACAACAAAAAAAATGTATTCCGTATCAAGTCACTAAGAATTTTAAAACGATGTCTGATCATCAATATGTATTCCTTCCCTGCATTTTTTTAAACCATTCATTTTTAGAGATTTAGTGTGCCTTTTATCAAACGAAATGTTCTTTCTTAAATTATTATTTGTATTCTAAGAAAGGTTTTAGCTTACAAATTCTCCTTAGAAAGTTACGAAGACTACACCAATCACATGATTTATAAGCTTCTATTTATCAATATTTTCCTTATTAGTACGCATGTCACACGCTATCATTTGCATGGATCGCACAGAAGTATTCTGCAGTTCCTGGTATGCGCATTATGTTTTATTGCATCCGTTTATTTTTGTTTAAGTTCCCATTATACTGAACATCACCCGTGATGGGATCGAGAATGAAATATTGGACAAAATTAAGTCACACTATTAAATGGAAGGTCACATTAACAAACCAGAGCTTTAATTGAAAAATATAGATAATGTTTGACAAATATAGGCTTAAATTTTACTTTTATTTATTCGAGTAGTGGTCTATATCAATCATTTCTGAGAGACTGGCGTGAAGCTAATTCAGTTCCGAATATCCGAGTTATTATAAAAGGACTTTGTTTCTGAGGAATGTACTGTCGAGAATCTGTCATTGTCAATATTCGTAACCAATTAACGGTACAAGGTCCGAGATGAACCACAACGAGACATGATAGCAATTAAAACTTTGTTTTTTTCCATTATCATGAAGGATAGCAACTTTTTAACCGTCTTCCAAAAAAGGGGTGTACAATTCCACTGTATTTTTTAAAATATTTGTTGTCTCATAGCTTTCGACTGGGAGAACGGATTTTAATGGTTCCTTTTTTATTTGAAATTAATTTTCCTTGGGCCCCATTTCAATTTGCTTCAGTAATGCCAGTGGCATCCTTGAGATAACGATATGAGTCTGAAAATGTTACTCTTTGAAATCGGTTATTTTATGTTCGTACCTGTTGTTTCGTTTGGTTGCAATTTATTTGAACTTGTTGTTAGATCAGGGACAATTCCATCACCACTTAAGTCGTAATTGCCTCTCGACGAACGGACCATTCTCTGGGGGACGTGGACATTTTTTACTTTGTGACTTAAAAAAAGAACCACCCGTATAAATATTTTCTTATGTTTGCTCGCGGACAACTTTGTCGTTTATGAACTGATTTTGATGTTTCTTTTTTTTTTTGTTGGAAAGAAGATATCTCATATGTGGTTCCATGACTAGTAAATCAGGGGTTGACGAGGACAGACCAGATAAAAAAGTTGAACTTCTAAAACTCGTAGGGGCGACTGACTGGTTGGAGTCGTTTCTTTTTCCTTTTAAGTATACAAAAAAATATACATACAGACGAGTTGAGAACCTCTATCTTTTTACTTGAAGTCGGTTACAAAACGCTGCAAATTCTGGATTAAAAAATAAATAAGCTTATACTTACTAATATTATAGATCGTTAAGTGAGTTTGTTTGTTTGTTTGTTCCGCTTTCACGCCGTAAGTACTGAACCGATTGCTTTGAAATTTTGCATACGTAAAGTTAGAAGTCCGGATTAAATAATAGGGTACTTTCAAGGAAAAGGAAAAAATCATATTCCCGAGGGAAACTTTGATTTTTCCGTAGGAATGATAAGTTTTCTTATAGTTGTCCTTTATACCGTAATATAACCGAAATCCACGCGAGCGAAGCCGCGGGCGGAAAGCTAGTACAATGATAGAAGTCTTAAAACAATCTGAAGCCCACATTCTGGAACAATCAGAACTCGAGCGTCGTATAAGCACTGTTTGTCTCTTTTACACAAACACGATTAAAGCGAAACGAACTTTACTTGAGCAGAGATTATGTGCTTCGGGAAAGCTCCAGAATACTGGTGTAAGAATAAACTTCTGACAGAGACAAATTACCATTTTATTATCACTTATTTTCAGTAAAGGCAAACAACTGGGGATGTAGCTTGTGAATTTCGACGATGTTGTGACAATTACTTAATACTTAGCTATGAAGCCGAAAACAAATCACACATTGGACCAATATGGGCTGATGGTGATGACTTGCTATTACAGTATTGTGTAACCCAGCAAATATTGTCCTATTTACAAAAACCTATCAAAAACGTAGCCTATGCTCCCCTTTATCAGGCTCTTAAACTATCTGTATACTAAATTTTACTTTAGTGGTTTTGCCGAAAGCGATACAGACAAAGTTACTTTCGCATTTATAATATTAGTATAGATTTGTTGAATAAGTAGATGTGTGTCGGGCAAGAAGTTGGTCTGCCATCCTTAGGTTGAAAGTTATGTGAGTGCTAATGTCATTAAAGTTTTATTTTTAATTGTCACAATATAACCTTTACCTTATTTAAAACCACCACCACTACTTTCTAGGCTGACCTTAACAGGTATTTAAGAATGTTATTTAAAAATATTTCAACCCTGAGAATCTGTGATCCAGTGCTAAGTAGTGGCACTTGCTTTGCAATCGGGAGGTTCTCGTTTCGAAAGCTGTACCGAACGTGTACCAATAGAACTCTTTAAGCGATTTCAAAAAGGGAGTCTTCCTTGATGCTTGTCTTATGTTTGTTCGCCGATAACTTCGTCGCTTATGAACCGATTTTGTTGATTATTTTATGTTGGAAAGAAGACTTTTCAAAGGTGACAAGGAAGTCAAGGTTTGATGATGACAGGCCAGACCGTGACACGCTAAATCAATCTATTATTGCTTTTAATCAGTTCTTTGTTCTTTAAGAGAATACAGAGTCATTGACCGCAAAGTAACGCTAATACGGTGAAGGAAAACATCCTAACAGTACTCACGTACCACAAGATGTGTGTGTACCCTATAACGACGATGGGCTCAACCCCTATCACATGAATCGCGTAGGCATTTGCTTAACAAGTGCCTCTGTCTACCCCGCTATGTGATTAAAAGACGTGAAGTGTGTATAATATTAAACGCTTGAATAACCCATTTTACACACGAACATTGAGTAGCTTATCAACCTAATTATTTTTTTAATTAAAGGCGGAAGTTGCGCCCAGCTTAATTGTATGGTTAGTAATAGGTTAGGTACCGTTAGGGCTCGTACCCACAAAACGGTTTATCGCCGGAGCAAATTCCGATCGGCAGTGTTGTTAGGGACACTATAAAGGGTGAGCTATCGTCTTGAGGTTGGTTTTACAAACCACACTAGACTGACGATCGGTCGAAGACCGACTCGTGGGTATGATCCCTTACAGTGCCTAAACAATATTCAACTCTAGCACGCCATACTAGTGCTACGAACACACCTTATGATCAATATTACAGAACGCTGCCCACTATGCAAACATTACTCAACGCCATGTCAATACATCATGCATGCAGTCAGTCGCCTCCTTGAGCTGGACTTCTTCAATTTTCGAGAAGGAAATCGTCTCATCTTATATTGGTCTCTTGAAATAGTAATTTCTGATTGAACCGGGATCGATTGCTTTAGCAATCTGTTGTGCATATTCATCAGGCTTATGACCTAGGGAAATTGGCTACTTTCCAGCTTTTTATGCAAGTAGACGTTGTTAGGGTGCGTCTGCTGCATTTTCTTTGTGTTGGATATTTTGCTGTTGAATCGTTTTATTCACGTGCTTTTTGTAGCAAAAATACATAGATAAGAAATAAACATTGAAGGCCTAGGTCGAGTTTTCGAGTGCAGACCACGTATCGGGAAACGTAGTGTAGTACGCCCTTAGGAAAGGTGGACTGATGATATGCGAAAGATGGCTGGCAGAAGCTGGGTGTGAGATGCCGAAAACAGATCACAATGGCGTGCAATTGGAGAGGCCTATGTCCAGCAGTGGACAAATATGAGCGACAAAAAAACGTTAGCAAACTAAAAAAAAGTCACTCAATCCGTGATACTAAATAATTTTCCCACAAGGAATTCCTATGCCAAAAACGAAAAAAAAAAATACCTCAATGAAAGTAGCAATCAGTTGTTTAGCATGGTTTGTATGAGAACTGGAGCTTTCGACTGGGAGAACGGATTTTAATGTTCCTTTTTTATTTGAAATTAATTTTCCTTGGCCCCATTCAATTTGCTGCAGTTAGCCAGTGTGCATCCATTGAGATAACGAATTATGAGTCTGAAAATGTTCCTTTGAATCGGTTATTTATGTTCGTACCTTGTTGTTTCGTTTGGTTGCCAATTTATTTGAACTGGTTGTTAGATCAGGCGACAAATTCCATCACCATTAAGTCGTAATTGCCTCTCGACGAACGACCATTTCTTTGGGGCGTGGGAGATTTTTACTTTGCGACTTAAAAAAGAACCACCCGTATAAATATTTTCTTATGTTTGCTCGTGGACAACTTTGTCGTTTATGAACAGATTTTGATGTTTCTTTTTTTTTTTGTTGGAAAGAAGATATCTCACATGTGGTTCCATGACTAGTAAATCAGGGGTTGACGAGGACAGACCAGATAAAAAAGTTGAACTTCTAAAACTCGTAGGGGCGACTGACTGGTTGGAGTCGTTTCTTTTTCCTTTTAAGTATACAAAAAAATATACATACAGACGAGTTGAGAACCTCTATCTTTTTACTTGAAGTCGGTTACAAAACGCTGCAAATTCTGGATTAAAAAATAAATAAGCTTATACTTACTAATATTATAGATCGTTAAGTGAGTTTGTTTGTTTGTTTGTTCCGCTTTCACGCCGTAAGTACTGAACCGATTGCTTTGAAATTTTGCATACGTAAAGTTAGAAGTCCGGATTAAATAATAGGGTACTTTCAAGGAAAAGGAAAAAATCATATTCCCGAGGGAAACTTTGATTTTTCCGTAGGAATGATAAGTTTTCTTATAGTTGTCCTTTATACCGTAATATAACCGAAATCCACGCGAGCGAAGCCGCGGGCGGAAAGCTAGTACAATGATAGAAGTCTTAAAACAATCTGAAGCCCACATTCTGGAACAATCAGAACTCGAGCGTCGTATAAGCACTGTTTGTCTCTTTTACACAAACACGATTAAAGCGAAACGAACTTTACTTGAGCAGAGATTATGTGCTTCGGGAGAGCTCCAGAATACTGGTGTAAGAATAAACTTCTGACAGAGACAAATTACCATTTTATTATCACTTATTTTCAGTAAAGGCAAACAACTGGGGATGTAGCTTGTGAATTTCGACGATGTTGTGACAATTACTTAATACTTAGCTATGAAGCCGAAACAAATTCAACAGAGGGCGCAAGGAGAGGACCTCAGGACGAATATCGCGAACTTATACATGAGATAGGATGATAACTTGCTATACATTATTGGTAACCCCAGCAAACATTGTCCGATTTACAATAAAAAAAAATCTATTAAAAAGTAGCCTATGCTCCCCTTACTTAGGCTCTAAACTATCTACTATATATATTATAATAATATTATATATAAAATAAAATACACTTCACGCCTTTTAATCCCAAAGCGGGGTAGGCAGAGGCACTTGCTAAAGCAAATGCCCACGGTTCACCAAGGTATTTAACCCAACGTGACAGGGGGTGAGCCCATCGCCGTTATAGGGTTCACACACCTTGTGGTGTGCGGGTTTCATCACGATGTTGTCCTTCCCCGTACGAGCGATGCGTTGCGTACATAGGCTCTGAAAAAGAGTCCCATTGGTACACGTCCAGTAGCCGGACTCGAACCCGGGACCTCCCGGTTACAAGTCAGGTATCCGACCAACTGGACCACAGACGCTCTTCGCTTTTTTTTTATTACGGTCCTTATTGTGAGACATAAACGTTTATATTGACTATAGTGATAATTATGCCTTCCATACCTATATGTATCGGAAAATTGTGACGGCAAATATTTTCATAAACGCTTTAGTGCTGCAGCGGTATCGGCCACCCTTTATTTTTCTTTAGGAAACTTTGCATCATAAATTATAATCTATTAGAAAGGTCTTCCCGAAGCCGTGCCAGGTCTTTTATGTTCAGTATTAATGTTATCAGAGGAAGGGTTCCCTCCACCGTCGACCCAACTTAACTCCTCTTTTTATACTTATCCTATCGAGCTTTTGGCGAACGGATTCTAAGTTGGTGCATTCTGTATTCACGTTTAGTGTACCGTGCGTTTAATTTTAAAATCTACATATATAAAAAAGGACAAATTGTCTGACTGACAGATCGAAGCGCAACCCACACAGTGAAATGTAGAAACTTGAAATTTGGCACGGTGTTAGGTGCCGTAAGGACATGCTTAGGAAACACTTTAAGGAACACTTTAAAGGAATTCCCGAAATGTCCACTGAAACGGAAATTAGCAAAAATTAAGTACAGCATAAGTTACGCTTTGAAATTTTAGATCTTTTTTATGTATTTCAAAGTCAACGACACGGTTTTGTCAAATTTCGGTTTCACCAGTCAGGCATGTATCCGGCCATCAAGCATTTGTTAAATTAGTATTAAGTCATATTTATGTTAAGTATACTTAGCAGTAAGCCTTGGCAATTTGAAAAGATGCCAGTTTCTTCCCGGTTCTTCTGGCCAGTAAAAGAAATTAATTCGAACCGGGGTCGATTACTTTTGTTTTAGTCATAAATGACGTTCATCAAGCTTTGTGTTATGCTACTGTATATCTGTATGTTATAGCACTTATAATGATGAAAAATAAATTATTTGAATTTGAATTCTAAGAGAACGGGAATATATAAAAAAACGCTTTCACATAGAAGTTTCGCATTGAAAAGTTTCATGGTTTTTGTACTAACATGTACGGTTCGAAAAATCTTCTCAATATAGAAAACATCACAGACGAAATCGCGGGGCGTCCTCCAGTTGTTTATGCAAATTTCGAATACTCTGTAACTACACGATACCACGTCATGGTAGATTGATGACACCTTCACGGAAGACAAGTTTGCAGATAAATCGAGGAGAACAAGTCACTTGAGTTTCTAAAACCCGTATTCTGAAAAAACAAAATCAATGCTTATGTAATTCTGGGGATGCATTGTCTCTTTTCGACACTTGCCATTAGAGTCAGACAAAGCATAAAATAAACCCTAGTAGTGCTTGGTTCACGTTTCAAAATACTTGCCTTGATGTTTGTAGTGAATTCAAAGAGCAGCTTGTCTCGGTGGTGTGGTCACTTGGAAATGATAGATGAACACAGGATTGGGAAAGGCGTTAATATTACATAGAATATATTAACTTCGTTAACGGTAGATAATGTTCAATGTTGCTTCAAACAATTCTAGAGAAAAATGTCTTGAATTAAGTGCCCTTGAGCTGTTCACCAGTCAGGGATGTATCCGGCCATCAAGCATTTGTTAAATTAGTATTAAGTCATATTTATGTTAAGTATACTTAGCAGTAAGCCTTGGCGATTTGAAAAAATGCCAGTTTCTTCCCGGTTCTTCTGGCCAGTAAAAGAAATTAATTCGAACCGGGGCGATTACTTTTGTTTTAAAGTCATAAATGACGTTCATCAAGCTTTGTGTTATGCTACTGTATATCTGTATGTTATAGCACTTATAATGATGAAAAATAAACGTTTTGACTTTTTGACTTTAAGCGCATCAAACATTTTTCTACTTAAGTTAGGTATCTGTACTTGGAGTTACACTTTCACCAATAGGGACAAGCAATGAAGGTCGGATGTGACATCGCCTTCCTGTATGGAAGATTGATGTCCGGATTGTAACAAATGGAGGTTGACATCACCGGAAGGCGTGCTTTATTTATAATTTAATTATGGTTTTAAAAATATTGCACAATTTTAATAAGCGTGGACTAATGCATTTTCTACCAGTCAATCTAAGTAGTGATGGCAATGTTGTGTGTGCAGTAGAGAAAATTGTAACAGTTGCATTAACAATTTCCACACAGTTGTATTTGTGTTTTTATTTAAGTGAAAAATATTGTAAAATCCCAAGCAATGTGTAATAAGTTACTGAGAAAAAAGTCCTTGGTCCTTATTTACAACTATGGTTCTAAATCAGGTAATTGAGTATATTTAAGAACAAAACAGAATCTTTAGAAAGCAATAACTTTATACAGTTCGATGCTTTCCAACAACAAAATGTAAAATTGCAAAAATACGCTTGGTGAACCGGACATTTGCTTAGCAAATGCCTCTGACTACTCCGCTTTGGGATTTTGGAAAATTTGCAAAAATTTGTGTCGTGGACCTTGTAAACTCTTAGGACATGTATATAAAAGTTCTAACTTGTTTATTTCGTATTTGTCAGCGCTATTAAAACAGTACAAACACGCTTTCGTAAGTCATTTCAATTCAATTTATAAAAATTGGCTCTTATGTTCAGCTTTAGAGCCGACAATTCTGTCAATACGTGTTTGAATACTGTGATCACACTGCCAAACAATTAGGTAACATGACGTGCAAAGCTAGACTGAAAAAATAAAAGTAGTTTGATAACCGCGTTTGTATCGACATCTTGTACATTCGTGGACTGTACGTTCTAAACAGGTCACTTTGCCACCTGAGATTTTATAGTATAAGTTCTGTTAGCTAATCTAGATCAGTTGACAGGTAAAGTGTTGATGTCACAAAGTTCAAATGACATGTCACAAGAATTATAAAAACCACCACTAACCAAATCATTGAGCTAGGCCGTCAACTACGCAATCATTTTTGAACGTTCATATTTTTTGTCGTTTCTGATCAATCTACTACTTGTCAACGTCATTCACGCATCACAACACAATTATAAAACCTAATTTGAATAAAAATACACGACACAATCGTACAATACTGACCCTTAATGCTTAGGTCTTAAGATGCAACGACGGTTCAATTTCGCAACGAACAAGCACTCATTCTTCAACTCTTTTGAAATACAACACCAATGTGTACATGTCTAGTCAACCATATCTTTAAGTAGGACCATGTCTCCAAATACTGTCATACATTGTTAGCTCAAATCAAATTCAAATTGTGTAACTCCACCTGCCCCTTGCCGTACTTGATCGATCTACTTTCGGGGTGTAAGTAAGCAAATTAGGGGTGAAATTTTCAAATGAATGTGGACTCAAAAAAAATTACCCTCAGCGACAGGCGAGAAGAGAGTTGTTGATAGTTTTTGAATGGGCCCATCCATCTGTGTCACTTCGTTGAATGGCCGACGATCAAGCACAACTTTGCCATAGATTATGCTTTACATATCATTTATTATGTAAGGTTGTTACCGAGAACAGATGTTACGCTATTATGGTTCTAATAGACAGGCCTTTCGCTTTGTTAATCGCTTGAGAGTCACAAGGGTAATAAATATATAATTCATTGCTATTCGATCTTCAGAGGATAGACGGCATGAATGAATTAATCTTGCGAAATGGCTATCCGAGGAGCTTTCATTCATAAACCTGTAACGGTACATTTTGCAGGTGCAAAATAGTGAAATCGAAAAGAGACAAAAAAAATAATGTGATATTTGTAAGTATTATTTTTTCACACGTCCATAGAATTTTACGGAGATAATAATTTAAAAAAAATACACTTTATGCCTCTTAATCGCAAAGCGGGGTAGGCCTAAGCAGCTAAGTGAATGCCCACGGTACACCAAGCGTATTTAAACCAACATGACAGGGGGTGAGCCCATCGCCGTTATCTGGTTCAAGCACCTTGTGGTGTGCGGTTTTCATCACGATGTTGCCCTTCACCGTATGAGCGTTGAGTTGAGTACATGGGCTCTAAAAAAAGAGTTTTATTGGTACTGGTTTTACGAAGATGAGATACATATAAATATTATTATGTTAAAATTAAAACAGAGACCACAACAGTGTTAACAGTAAACAAATCCACTGCTTTACAACAGTAACTAGGTACTAAATGAAAATTTTGTTTAAATTGTTAAGTTTTATTGTTTTTAATGTTAAGTTTTGTAATGAATATGTCGATGGTCCCTATTAAGAAAGTCGGATCTACAAAACAGAACATGTTCATGAGAGAAGATAGTTTTAGATATTAAAACTAAAGTACTTGTGGTACATACTTCAAATGTTCAACAGCTTATAATCATTGTATACCTTTACGTGATGTAATATACGTATAAGTTTATAGATCTTAATATCGCCAATCTAACGGTGTAGAAAAGTACACTATTACATATTCCTAAAATTGCACTACCGACATTTTTAATTGGGACCATCATACTGTATTAGGATTTATCCTGTAAGGGTTGTGTGTGTAAATAAATAAAATGTTTAACAATTTTTCCTCTAAAGAATACCACAATAACAAGTCACATACCAGTGGCGTGCACACCATATAGGCAAAGAGACACTGCCTACCTATTTTGGCTACCCGACCTAATAATAGAGTTATTGCTGGATCTTTTTTTGTTATACTCACGACATACTAACTGTGTTTTGTGGGTGAGTAGATAGGATATTTTGTAAAGACAAGTTACCTATATGTACATAGGTGTCATTCCTTGGGGATTAATGTCTACCTTGTCGTAAAAGTCAGTTAACGCCACTGTCACATACATAATTGAATAATATCAAACTAACACACACAGATTTACAAAAATTGTCCCGCAAAACGCAAAAGCCGACACGACACAATCGAATTTAAACCGCATTCAATTCATATTGAAGTACCAAAGACTGCCAACAAAATGTTCCCGGGCAAAAGAAATTGCATTTTATAAACCGACCAACCGACCATGAAATGACGTGTTCCAACAAACAAATTGCTTTCAATTCAACGTCGATGATGTATCACACGCATCTGTAATTTCTTATTTTAAAAAGGGCTCATACCCCTTCGAGCATTGTAAGCTTTGAGCCTGTTTTGTAATATTACGGACTGGTTTCAAAGGAAAATTCGCTTTGTTCCTCGAAAGGTGAGTTAAAGGAATTAGTGTCAAATGACTCGTGTCGTGACACTTCAGAGGAGAATATAAATTGTTAATGCCGCTACGGTTAGCTGTCATTCGCTTATCGTCAAATTGTTAAAAAACTGTCGATTGGCATTGACTAGTGGTCGGTGAGTCTTGACTGTAGGATAACGGTCACAGGTTCGACATAATACTTTAGTGATGGGCAGAGCTGTGGGAGTCTACGTGTATTATTTTGTAGTATGTTTTTTTAAGTATACGTGTTAAACATATTGTATGCACTTAGTAACATCATAAAGCCATTTTCTCTTAGAATTTGCTACTCTGATATAAGAGCTATTTAATCGTAGTACGGAATCTAGAATACCATATTCGCAAAACCACATCATCATTTTCATTTTCCTGACCTTCCCAGAGTAGGTGGGGTCGGCGCTAAACCATATAATATAATAATTATTTATTAAAAACTGAACAACTGTTTGATTTTCTGTTGCTTTAGGTAATTCATGTTAATGCATGTTTATGTATTTTCCTAGAACTATGTTGTAAGGAACATTATTTCCTCAAACATATGGCCACCTTAACCACACCGCATAGCCCAAGGTTAACTGGAAGAGAATGCTTGTAGCATTAAGTTCGCCTTTGTACAATTTTAGAGCAATAAAGTATTAAAATTAATAAATAAATAATTCAATGGGGAATTTCCTTTCTCTTTTTTTAAATCTGTCAGAAAAACGTCAAAGAAAATTCCCCATTACAATGTATATGTATACGTTGTGAATAGTTATGTTGGAATTTACATATGAAGTATAACTAAGTATTATTGGTAGGTAACGTAAATGTATAAGTAATGGTATTTTTGCACGATATCAGCGATCTATAACTAAATCTGGAATTGATAATGTATAAAATAATACAGTTTGCTAAAATCTAGTTTTATAAAAGTTAGCCCATTTATGATAATTTTTTCGTGACCAATCAGCATTTACAAGTGAAAACTACCTATATTTATTCAAATCTAACAAACAAGTTTTAACTATCAATAAATCACATTTATAACGACGACGAGACTAACGTATCAAAACGTCTGCATAGTTCGGTGTCCGCGCGGCAACTAAGCCCGCGTGACAGGTGTCGAGGCGGCGACAGCTCGGCGGAAGTGGCGCGGCAAAATGGCGTCCATTTCAAGCTGTTTCCGGTTGTCGTGCCGAGAGTCGCGCTGTTGAGTGCTACTGCTGACGGCGGTAGAAAAGATTTGTGTCATGTAAATTTATTTGTCGATAGTTCTTTGATAAAGCGTTTGGAAATTTATTCACGTGATATACGGTGCTTTTTGATGTAAATTGTTGAGAAAAATTCGGCTGAATGTATCTATACTTAAAAAGCGTAAGTTAGGTACTACCGGTGCTTAGTAATTTTATTTCATAACATATAGAATTTGACACTTTATGTATAGAAAAACATCGCAATATATGATTATCATTATTGCTCAGTCAGTCCTTGAGTGTACCAGAGTTGCAGTCGGAGGTTATGACCGGGTAAGCATAGGTCTCTTTATGATTCCTAGGAAACATTCAGTTTAGAAATCCACATACCATACAGTGTGCATCCATCTTATTAGAAGATTCATAAAACTTTCACAAAACATTTGCTTAGTGAGTGCCTTAATTAGGATTAAAACTGTGAGTGTATTTAATTTATATACTTACTGAGTTGTCCAAATTTGATTCTTACAACACACATCAAAAGTGGGATCAAGAACATTTTAGCTCTAAAAAAACTAATTTATTTAAATCAAATCTAATCTTCTGGATTGGTCTCCTACCTAATTCCCCATGCCTGTATCAATGACTTATCACCACATTTTGAATAAATTATGAATGAATTCAGTTTTTGTAAAATATATTCTTGATTGCAATCTTCTAAAATGTACTTGACCCCTAGACACTTTTGATGTGTGTATAACAGTATACAGGGTTACTCGACGTATTCCTGTCAGAAGGAGAAAGGGGAGCTTTAATACAATAAATTTAACCCCCCATATGTATGGGCATTGATTTTTTAAGTATTTTCTAGAATTTAGCAGAATCTTACATTAAAAAAGTACCAAAAGCAAGAATTGTGTTTTTTCAAGTTGGTTTTATTCATTTTCATATTTTACTGTTAAATTAAAAGAAGCATAAACGCCCTAATTGAAACAAGTAGAGTAAATTCCGCTCAAACATTTTTTTTATTTCTTTAACTCAGTGCGTTCTGTTACAAAACTTATGCTCTAGTAAAAGTAGAGAAGACTATCGAAACCAAAAACGTTCGTATCAATACATAGTATAAAACAAAGCCGCCTCCGGCTGTCTTTCCCTATGTATGCTTAGGTCTATCTTTAATACTATCTTTAAAACTACGCAACGGAATCGATATGTTTTTCTTAAATATGTAGAGTGATTCTTTATATCTCTCTTGATATATCTCGTTTATATGTACAACAAGTGGACGCCCCGCAGTTTCATTCGCGTAGTTTAGTAGTACCTGCATCCCAAATTTCAAGCGTCTAACTTGAGCGGTTTAGATTTTTCATACAAAAGCAATTTCCCGTTAATTCCCGTTCCCGTTGGAATTTCTGGAATTCCTTTCTTAGTGCACCCCTACGGTACCTAAGCTACGTCCGTTCCAAATTTCAACCTGTACATACGTTTAGCCGTTTGGGCTGTGCGTTGATTGGTCAGTCAGTCAGCCAGTCAATCAGTCAGTCAGTTAGATACATGGATATAATAGCAGATAAACACTGCTGACATTGTTTTTTTTGTTAAACGTTTGTCGGGTCTGCTAGTTGTTATGTATTAGTGTTGTTGGAATGATGTATTCCAACATTTCATAATATTATCAACTTGCATCATAGTCCACTTTATAAAATTAGCAATAAATCCTACTAAAACTCTATACTTTCGTACAAAAAAAAACTACGTAAAGAAAGCTTTACGTTATATTAAATTCCACCGCAAACGGTTGCTTTACAATAAAATAAATAAACAGCCGCGGGGTAAACTCGTTATTCTTCGAAATGAGAGCAAAAAGTACGACGCATTACAGCACACCACGGTTTGTTTTCGGTTTAATTTCCTAGGGAGCATCGTGTTCGGTCTGGTCTCGTTAGAGAGCCATTTTGTCCAACTTGTGGCCACTGTTTACTCCTTTTGGCGTTGAGCTACGAAATGTAGGTTTGGAGGTGGCATTCGAAACTGAGAAAAAAATAATCATATGTATGCATTGCAATGCAGCGCATATATGTATTTTTTCTTCTTATTTCTATACCGTCTTTAGTTTAATAACTGTGGGATCCAAGACAGAAGGCTAGCCCCCCCCCGGGATCTAGCCCAGTCGTCACTGATTGAGCTCTTGTCTATTCTGGATGCCGCTGTAGATCCTGGCTCTAACAGGAATCACAGTGGTGGGAAAGTGGGTGGGAATATCCCGATAAAAAAATTCTAAACTGAGCTCAGTAGTGCAATTCTCGTATTTTTGCTCGATCACGATTACGTTTTGGTTTAGCTTACGCTCGAGTTTAGTCGAGTTCAAAAATTACCAGAATACCAGGTTGTTTGAGAAGAGTAATTTTAGTTTTGTTTTTTACGAGATTACGCTTTGACGATTCCGAGCCGTTGGACGTACTATTGAAATTCGATAATAACACGAGAACGATAGTAACAAGTGAGTTTGGACTAAGTTGAGACTTTTTTAGTATCGACGAAAATACGAGAATTGCACTACTGGTCTATTTATTTCGTAGGAAATACAGACTAGAGTTCTTAGTACATACAATAAATTGTATAAATATCACCTTATCGAAAACCGTTTCCATTAATAGTTCGTCAGTCACACTCAGGCGGTAGGTAACCTATTTTATAACAAACAAGATTTATTGTACATTCTTACTCATCGTAAGTATAATAAAAATATGTATAATTAATGAAAAAATATTGATAAAATTATTATATATTATACAGTTTACAGCAGATAGAATTAAATAAACAATTATGTATTTAGAAACAAAAAAAAATACACGAAGTACAAAATATCAACAAAAACAAAAATAAAGTTAAGTACATAAATTAAAAATAAAACAAAAATAAATGTATCAGGCACAAACGTCAAGCAATTGGACACGAAACAAACACTCACACAGAATATAAAATATTAACAAATAAAATAATAAGTCCTGTCAAATCAGTCGTTGGTATTCCTGACTGGCCGAAAAGAAAGGAAAAACATCGATTTTCTCATAAAAAAAGACTCGATCAGCACAATGTGCTTTTTGTATTGGCTATGTGCGCGACGGTGGCGACGCGTAGCGTTTACAACATTTGCGGAAACTGTTAAATAATAACAATATAAACATTGTTAATTTTCTTTGCAAATATAATAAAACCAAAGAATAAAATAGTATTGTTGACATTATTTAAGAGCTATTTATTCAATAGTTTTACTATAAAATGAATACAATAGTAAAACACTTACTTCTTTCTTTTCACAGCAGCAATCCATTTTTTTCGTTGTTCTATTTTATAGGACGCTCTTGCGAAAAAATTAAATATACATTTACTATTGAGGCCGTTATTTTTACAGTTAACAACGCATTTCTTTGCTTTGATTTTGTACTGCAATCAACACATGACAACTGATCATCCGCATTTGTTTCCAATTTCTGCCGTGTTGTGCGCTGCGGTCGTTATCTCTCTGCCACTACTCGATTTGCACATAGCCAATAAAGTTGGTGCTAGCTCATACAAATTGAATGCCTCATCCAAAAACGTCCGTATTCATAGGCCAAGAAACAATTGTCAGCACGCGCACTGAGATTCACAATTTGTGCGACACATTGCGACGTTTGCGCGCGGCATTATTGTCGGCGTGTACGGCTGCCCTGCGGTTAATATCTCAGTCGGGTGTGCGGCCGCCCTAATTGCTTGTACGGATTAGTTTGTATCTTAGGAGAGTATAGTGATAGGTATGCTTACTAACGTGTGGTCTTGATACTTTGTTAGAATGTTAACACTTAAAAAGCTGATTTATCGTTCTAAATAAAAAAAAACTATAATGTGTTTATTTTAACTTCTCTTTTGCTTCTTGTGTAGATTAAGGGAAAGATAATAAAAAAATATATTTGTTTTTTAACTTAGTCTATGGATTCAAAAAACCATGAAGACTAATGACTGACTGATTGATATGGTCCTTTTGTTTTCGTAATCGATACCATAGGTATTTAAGGGTTAAGTTGGCCTTGGATAATTAGCAGTGTTTCTCTACTATTATATGTATTATGCATAGAAACCTTCCTCAAGAATTACTCTACCCACCAAAGAAAACCACATCAAAATCCGTTGTGTAGGTTTCAAGACCAAAGCATACATATGGACAGACAGCGGGAGGTGTCTTTGTTTTATCCAGACCAACTAATTAAATACTACGTATAAATGCGTTTGGCGGGCCCGTTGGTGTAGTGGTCAGCATGACTGCCTCTGCTCCATAGGGTCGTGGGTTTGATTCCCACCGCCGACAGGTGATGAGCTTTTAAGCACTTGTTGTATGTGTCTGGGTGTTTTATTTATATAAGTATATATTTAAATGAAAAAAAAATGTATATAATTAAATATATCTCGTTGTCCGATTTCCATAACAAAAGTGCTTTAGCTACTTAACATGGAATGATGGCAATATGTATGTTGTTGTAAAATATTTATTTATTATTTATTTAAAAGGACCCCGAGCAATGGTCTTAGAAAAGTTGTTGGGCTCGTCAATATGAACAATTTTTACTATGGAGACAATTATTTATTATTGCCTATTGGATCCCACTGCAGGGCAAAGGCCTCTCTTCCCTTTCTCCACTCTTCCCGATTTTGCGCTGTTGTCCACCAGTTTCTAGCTCCCAACGAACGGCAAGAGAAAACGCACATGGTGCGACGAGATCGTCCGCCAGAACAAAAACTGGAGACAATGCGGGGAAATAAAAAAAAACGTTTCGAAGACCATTTCTCGGGGTCCTTTTACAGGCAGTACATGATTTAATACCGAAATAATATCTACTATTACCATACTATTGCAGCACTTAGTTGGCAATCATTCAATTCATAGTTTTATTCGAAAAGTCCACGTAATTGAAGCATAAAATAAAAAAGGTATTCTAAGAAAAATGCTAAAGCACGTAAATTGCGAATTGCTGCATAATCACGAAGAAGTTTTCCACGAAAACTTGCAAACACATTTTGTGCCCGAGAATTTGTAATTTCCTCTGAAAAATGACGTGCTTTCGAAAGTTTAATAATGAAGCCTTTTTAGCCGCTAATGCGAACGTTTTCCAACTCGTTACTGCTACAAATTAAAAATATTATACCTACACTAGCGACTCGCCCCGGCTTCGCACGAGTTATCATTGTTTCTCTACAGCCCCCCTAGCACAGCGCTCCAAGAAATAAGTGAGACATATAACCCGCTGCGATTTGTTGAGTCGCATGAAGCGTGACATAGCAGCCAATCAGAGCGCGTATTTGTTCTATGTCATGTCTTTCTTGAGGCGCGTGCTAGGCCTGCAGTATTATACATACGCAAGCATTGCAAGTGCCTCTGCCTACCACCCCGCTTTGAGGCAATAATCATTACGTTGTAAGTATAAAGCAAAGTCGCTTTACGCTGTCTGTCCCTATGTATAAATGTTTAAAAAAAACCTACGGATTTTGATGCGGTTTTCTTAAGTAGATAAGGAAGAAGGTGCTACATGCATGCATAATCTATATATATAAAAGAAAGTCGTGTTAGTTAAACTATTTATAACTCAAGAACGGCTGAACCGATTTGGTTGAAAATTGGTGGGGAGGTAGCTTAGAACCGGGAGTCGGACATAGAATACTTTTTACCCCGATCCTGTTGGTCGTGTCGCTATATATAGGGTGTTATAGTTTTTATGAAATACTGAACTACGCGAATGAAATCGCGGGACGTCCACTAGTATTAGTTAAAGTTAAGTTAATTATATTTCGGAGGGTGCAAAAGAAACCAGATAGGACTTAAAACGAATTACTGTATTAAACATTTTACAAATTAACTATCCTAAAAGGCAGTGGCGTGCACACCATATAGGCAAATAGACTCTGCCTACCTTAGTATTTTGGCTACCCGACCTAATAATAGAGTTATTGCTAGAACTTTTTTTGTTGTACTCACGACATAGGCTGACGAAGGTCCTGTGTTTTGTGGCTGAGTAGATATGTAGGGACTTATATTTCGTAAAGACAAGTTACCTATACATAGTGTCAGTCCTTGGGGATTACTGCCTACCTTGTAGTAAAAACCAGTGCACGCCACTGCTAAAAGAGAATGGGTCCGATGTGACGTGACGTGTGTAAAATTAGTGAGCCGATCCGATGTTAGGACTCGACTGTTGAATCGGTAGATTCTCATCTCTCTCGTGGGCTCAGTCCGGATGGTCACGTGATCGAAGTCAGCGCATCATGGGCACGTTGCGAGGAATCAGCACTTTTGTTTGTTGCACAGCAGTGGTTCATTGGAAGCGCGTGGATATAACAAGTTAGTAAATAGCCAAGTTACTCAAAAGAGAAATAAAATACATACAACAAAGCAGGTAGGTAAACACAGGTGTAATGTATCACCGAATACTTTTCCATTGTTTTACCACGCGGCACCGCTTAGTTGAGGTTCCATTAGAAAAAAAAATGCATTAGTCAACAATACCTCAAT
>SJJU01005845.1:0-17829 GCA_012932125.1 Conopomorpha cramerella | reverse complement strand
GCCTTAAAGTATTCTTATAGTCTAAACTGACCACTTGCTTGATACTCTGCCGTCCGATGGCCATTGTCACCCCAGTTGTTAATAGCAAAGAAAACATATTCATAATAATTCAATAAATATATTTTTTTTTTAATTCGCAATCCGAATAAATAAACAAGACTTCACGCCTTTTATTCCCCAAAGCGGTTTAAGCAGATTCACTTGCTAAGCAATTGCCCACGGTTCACAGCATAAATCCTAGGGGCAATATGATGAATATAACGCATTTTTAGTGTGCCGAATTCATGGATTCTCTCAAATACGCTTCGCAAAGTCCGCGTAACTTTAACTGCGATCTTTCAAATATATATTATAAACTTTCCGAAATAACGCATTAATTCCTGCACGACCTACTTCTAAATAAAATAAAGGATTCTGTATAATAAATAAGTTTTAGTCGTTAAAATAAAAAATTGTCCTGAATTTAAAATGATAATTATTCTGTTTTTCTTATTATACTAAATCATTAAACAACGGCGAAACAAATATAAAATTATTTCTCGTAAGATATTAGGATAATAAATATTAAAATAATTAATATATGTCGTAGAAGACCACACAACAATACAATTTCTCGTTTTTCAAATAAAATATAACCAAAAAAATCTAAATTTAAAGAATTGGTAGTCGCAGCAATGAATCAAACAGTCATTAAAAGTAATACACACAAAATAAAGTAAAGTTTGAAAATTTAAAAAAGGAGCTTAATAATTAAACACGTACTTACTTCCGGACTTCAATATCGTAATAGGACACCACTCGCAAAGCACAATACCACTGTCGAGAAACGGGAGTCGAGTTCGCCGACTCACTCTTCAGTTGGCTAGTCAAAGTTTAGAAGACTTCACGCGAATGATTCTGGAGGCTGATGAAACAGCTTTTATACAGAGAAAGCTCTGTTCTGTGCTGTGCACGGCGCATGCGCGGACACACAACAGAGTGAAGTTGGACTATGCTATCACAAAGTTAATAGGAAAGTGTAGGTCTAAGTTCCTATTTTAAAGTTTTGATTAACTTCTTTGTTGAATCATCTTCGGGTCTGATGCATTTATTTTTTGTCGATTATAAATCCCTAGGACACAAACCGCAATAATGGTCTTATCTACATACCTATATTAAAAAAAACTTCTCTCGTTTACTTATTATGGCGTAGTCGAAACTGATGAAATTAGTGACATACAATATGGTGCATACATTTCTAGAGTTGTGTAAGGTTCCGGTAATAATAGGTAGGTATGGCTAAATATTTATTAGGTGACGATTTCAGAACATTAAAAAAATACACTTCACGGCTTTTAATCCTCATTTAACCCAAACATGACAGACGGTAAGCCCATCGCTGTTGTAGGGTTCACACATTGTGGTGTGCGGGCTTCATCACGATGTCCCCACTGTACGAACGTTGCGTTGCGTACATAGGCTCTAAAAAAGATTCCTATTGGTACACTTTCAGTAGCCGGACTCAAACCCGCGAACGCCCGATTACAAGTCAAGTATATTATCGACTGGAACACAGACGCGCTTAAAATATTATATCAGAACATTAAGTTTATAAAAATCTTAGTTGTGATTAATTTCATCATTTATTATTTGTAAATATTGCTCTATATGACTCTAATCTACTTCGGGACGTACTCTAAACTTTATATTATTTATTTTCTATAACTCTACGATCTTGAATGTACTATTACCCCCAATTTATCCCGTTCCCTTGGCAAATCTCAGAAGCGTAAGTGAACGATGTACTTAACCTGTGTTATTGAAAACTTTCTTTGAAATCCGTTCAGTAGTAGATTTCTCGAGAAAGAGTTTGTTAAAGCCATATAAAGTTTCGCATTTATAATATTAGTATCTATCCTTCTAGGCGTTTATTCCGAGTAGGTACCTTTATCAATACCTTAAACAAGAAAAGAACTTGTTTAGGAAACTACTTAGGTATATGAAATAATGACCATATTCTTAAGGAAGACTTGCGTGAATTGTTGAAAATATTTAGGCAAGGACCGGTAGTAGGTATTATCTGACCCCGACCTTTTCTAAACTTGTGTCATACTTTGGCGAAATAGCTTTAGCGACTGTCCTGACAATAATGTTGACGTTGTTTTGGGTAAGTTCCTCTATCTCGATCTTTACCTAAATATTTTGAACAAGTCATTGTACCTATGACGCACGCATACAAAAGTTGTCAGAGTGAAGCCATGTGGTGACGGCGAATAGAATACATGTGTTACCACCCCTGCCCAACTTTTCCCGTGGTGGGGGTCGTAAGAGGCGACCGAGGGAACTCTCCAGAGAACAGGCAGCAGCGCCCTCTGTGAATTAAATCATATCACTGCGTCACCCTACCTTCTTCCCAAGCGATTATCGGCATTTATGATGAATAGACGCGACTGTATTTATATTTAATCCCCATACGTAACCTGCGCCGAACTTGAAGCCGTGTAGATTCCAATTGAAAGACTAGTGTCACAACTTCTAAATCTGTTTCCCGTGGAAATTTTGGGATCAATTATAGCCATCACAAATAATATGGCTTTCTATTGGTACGATAAAATCGAATCATTTGATCCGGGCATTATTCCCTGCAACCTCACAAACTCATAAACTTTACCTCTTTCATAGTGTAACCTATCGTTTTGAATAATGCTATTCATAGTTCCATAGTTTGTATCACAGTAGAACGAGCCAAATGTTTGTTAGTATATTTCTGGATATTGATAAATTTGGACGATTTGAATACCTAAGCGTCTGTGGCCTAGTGGTTGGGTACATGGACCTGCAATCCGAAGGTTGTGACTTCGAGCCCTGCCTGTACTAGGTGTGTATGGGTCTCTTTTAACCAACTACAATTTAATAAGGAGTCTTTCTGAATTCGACCGGACAATAGGAAAATGTAGATAGTTAAATAATAAAGTCTAGGCAATTAAACGATTTCTGCTAATGTTATGTGTAACTTAACATTAGCAGAAATCGTTTCACTTTCATCGTCAATCGTTTCATCGTATCATTTTGTTATGTGTCACTTCTTTATTTATAGTTTTTTTGTTTTAGGAAAACAGTAAATTATTTTTACGATAATGTATGTATAATGATTATAGTTGTAATATAAAGTAGGTATTTTTTCCAAGATTAGGAGATTCTATATTTCTACAGGCCCTGTTAGGGTCTAGATTGCACGTTGTAATATAACGTGACTTTATAAATATTTATAGGTACTAGATATCCCACGCTTCTGTTCCTCATGTTTTAGTCAATTTCCATGATATATCGTGGTCGTGCCTAGGTAGGCATTATCCCTGAGGCTAGGTAGCCTCAGGGATAATTTAGTAAACGATAATCGAAGCTAAAGAATTGATCTAAAGCTGTTTAATATTATTTTATTTATTTGTAAAAAACGTACATCTAAGTTAATTTTATTATTGATATCATATTAGTATTTAATTTAAGGTGGGCGTAAGATGACTGGCACAAGCTGGATGCGAGAAGCTGAAAACAGATCACAGTGGCGTGCAATTGGAGAGGCCTATGTCCAGTGAACAAGAATGGGCTCATGATGTTTAAAAGACTAAATAAACCGCATAATTAAAATGATATGTAAAATAACTAATATTCATTTATACATTTTTTATTGCCTAACCTGCAATATATTTGTGTATCTACCCTTATTATATAAGAATAATATAAGTATGCAACTTATTTTTAAGGCTTCGAAGTGTTCATATATTTATGAACTTGACTGTAACTTCGGTTTCAGAATACAGGCCCTAGAAAATAGCATCAAAATCGATCTTATTTTCCGTTGAGGTCTTCTTTAACACATACGATACTCGTTACATTTGTGAACACCCGGTGGTTTTATGTCGGGTGTAAAAAAGAAGTGTTCGAAGTCGTATCGAAGAAGTCGTATTCGTAAACGAGGGGTTCCGTGCCTACTTTTATATGTAGGACGTCGATAACAATGGAAAATGATAATATTAGGATGGATCCATCTGTACCTACTTCGACCATATTTTTTATTTTTGCATGTAAACAGGCGTTGGACTACCATCCTATCAGTTGTTGAGCTGCGATGCGGTCTACGGTGAATCACGCAGTAGGTATTAAAAAATATATGTAGTTTTTCTTGAATTCTGCAGTTTCGGCAACAAATCATCAATATAATGTCTTAGCCCTAAAACACATAAGAAACGTTTGTCTACAAAAAAAAACCAGTGCCATCATAAGTACTGATTACTGTTTTAGAATACAGACTTCAGTAAAAGTCCCAGTGGCCCACTTTAATTACGGAACACTGAATAATAATTTCACTTAAGCCCAATTCAAACTGAGGCATCGTCCTAATAGAACACGAATGCGCGATCATCACGCGAATAAAGGATGCGATCAAGGCTAGTTCACGCGATGGTAAAAAACTGAATGTCCTAATAACGTGTCCTTAGAACATAAACTTCGCGCGAACTGACGAAGCGTGCCAGGACTTCGGCAGAGACACAGTCGATAACAACAAGCATGGACACCAAAGACGTTAATTCTTTGCTATCAACAGCATTAAAATTAGGACAATTCATCATCAGCCCATACTTGTCCACTGCTGGACATAGGCCTCTCCAATTGCACGCCACTGTGATCTGTTTTCGGCTTCGCGCATCCAGCTTCTGCCAGCCATCTTGCGTATATCATCAGTCCACCTTGCCTGAGGGCGTCCTACACTCCGTTTGCCGAGACGCGGTCTCCACTCGAGAACTCGTTTCCCCAACGGTCATCGGTTCTACGGCAAATATGGCCGGCCCACTGCCACTTCAGCTTGCTAAAACGATGAGCTATGTCGATGACTTTGGTTCTCTGTCGGATCACTTCATTCTGATTCGATCCTTGAGAGAAACGCCGAGCATAGCCCTTTCCATAGCACGCTGTGCGACTTTGAGCTTGTGGGCCAGCCGTGCCGTCAGGACACCTAATCGAGTCTAATATGTTTGATCGCGCGAATAGAATTACAAACATTTGAATCGCACGACCGCGTCGTTCCTACACAAGTGATCGCCACGGCGCGGCGCACTGCCCACCGCGGACACGAGCCGAACGCGTTGGTTTGACCTAGGCTTTAAACCTACACCCGTCTGTAATCCTCTGCTACGGACACAAGCGTAGCGCCGACATGTCCGTATTGACTTGACAACGTAATCCTTCAATCGCAGAATGAACCGGATTTATCCAATTTCCTAATACTGTTGCACAATGCTGCGTAAAGCACTCGTTATACCAGCTTCCGTCGGATTCGTGACAGTACGACAAATGTATAGTGTGAGATGATTACGATACGGAGCTTTTGTTTTTTTGAACTGGCGAATGTGGCTTATCCATTGCCGGATTTTCGTTTGATACGTTTTATGAATTTCATTCGGACTCCGCGATGTATACTGAATTATTGTCCTAGTCATTATTAAACAGGGTGTTGCCACAAATAGTGTCCATTGAAGCTATTATATTAGTTAACTAACTGACCCGGCAAACGTTGTTTTGTCAATATACTTTGCTGTCAATGTTCCTCTGATATTTTATGCATGTACTAGCTTTCCGCCCGCGGTTTTGCCCGCGTGGACTTCGGTTATACTGCGGTATAAAGGAGTATTTTTGTTTTCCCTCGGGAATATCAATTTTTTCCGGGATAAAAAGTACCCTATTATTCAAACCGAACTTCTAACTATACGTCTGCAAAAGGTCAAAGCAATCGGTTCAATAGTTACGGCGTGAAAGCGGAACGAACAAACAAACAAACAAACTCACTTTCCCATTTATAATATTAGTAAGATAAGATTATGTATACAATAAACCTACCTCAAGAATCACTCTATATATTAAATAAAACCTCATTCAAATCCGTTGCGTAGTTATAAAGATCTAAGCATACATAGGGACAGACAGCAAGAGGCGAATTTACACTATGGAATTATGCTACTAGTTTAAATTATAGGTAGTATGTAATCGCACATCAAAAGTCTAACCAAAACTAGATAACGTACATACTATATATTACACTTTATATTATTTTTACCATCTAATGCTATTGTGGAATGCGATAAATTATTCACTATTGAATATAGAAAGTAACTAAATGATGACATAATGATGATGAGGTTTGTAATCAATTGAAATGATTTCATGATGTGAAGCAATCCGTTACGGATACCTCGCCCCTAACCAGCACAGCGCCAAGGTTACGTGGGTGGAGTTATTCGAACCCACTAAAACCCAATAGTGGTTTACGGGATTATTTTTTTTCATTTCCAAAAGTAGAAAAAGAGTTCATATAGAAAAGTAGTTCATATTGACGAGCTGAAAAACATTTCTAAGACCATTGGTCAGGGTCCTTTTACACACTAGTGTATTATTCACACTTTACATAAGGCGGGCATGTACATCTGGGAGACGCGAGAGATTTGCCAGTAAAAAGGAGGAAATAATTTACGTACAAAATATAGATCAATGGTCTTTGCCTACTATACTAGGAAACTGGTGTGACGTATGTATGTATGTATGTATGTATTGTCTAGAACATCCATTACTGCTGCACCTGTAGTAGTAGTTGATAGTAAGATTTGCAAAACATAACATTAAATATTAAAGAAGGCAGTTTATTCAAATAAATTATTATATTACTGATTTAACAAAACTTTTACACAACTTCTTTCATTTCCCAAAATGTGAACTTCATTATCAGAGTTGCCATAAAAATATGTCTACGCGTAGTCGACTACGCCGTAGCAAATTAATATAACATGACTACGGTGGTACATACATACATACACTTCACGCCTGTCTCCCAGATGGGTAGGCAGAGACTACAGATCTCCATTTGTCACGGTCCTGACATACCCCTTTCGATTCATCTACATTCATACATCTTTTCCGTACATGACCTCCGGTTTCGAGTACTTTTCACGTCACGCTTCCGCCAGGACCATCACCCAATCTGCGTTCAATGTATTCCTTCATTACTACGGTAGTGGATAAATGGTTTAATAAACTCGCTAAGTAAATGCGGCCATCGTACCTTAAGGAAGTTTAATAAATTAAGTTAAGTACGTGCTAATCTACACAGTATCCGTCAGTATCCATAGATCCCTGTCCCTACCTTATCACGCCCGATAATAAGCCCACCAGCCATCTCCAGACTAGATTATGCTATTAAGCGTCTTACTTTACGTGCGCACATACTGTTAATCCTATTACTTATGGATAATGAAGCCCTACGCTTTTTCGTCATTAACACCCACGCCTCTTTGGGCCGTAGCATATTCCAATTGGCCTCGCGTGCGCCCGTCTTCCACATTTTTCCGTCTAGTATAACGCAGGTCGTGGCCAACGTCGCGCTCCCATTTCAGTGATGAAGGGCTTGAGCGCGCCTGCCCCCTCAGACAACAGGTTAACGGTCGCTGCAGTGCACAGTAGTTACTCAAGGCTTGCCCACTTCTCGCAAACCATACGAAGGAGTAACAAAGCTGTGAGTGTTTTTAATTCTCTTTTTCCCTTTGTTTTGCTAAAGCAAGTTTGGATCATAACTCCCCTCCCGATCGCCGACAAAATTCGCGAACCAATACGTCTGTCCCCCTCGCTGCGTCCGGATATTGCAGGCAATCCCCAAGATTACGGTAAAAACGTCATACTTGAGCTTAATATCTGTGCTTGAGGGGTCTTTCAGAATACGGTCCTAAATGTGTATGAGAGTTGTTTTTCATTTTAATCGTGATCGCTTCTAAAATCACGCCTTCATATATTTTATTTATTATATTATATTTTGATACGAAATTATGTGGTTTATTAGTCTTTTAAACATCATGAGCCCATTCTTGTTCACTGCTGGACATAGGCCTCTCCAATTGCACGCCACTGTGATCTGTTTTCAGCTTCTCGCATCCAGCTTGTGCCAGCCATCTTACGGCCACCTTAAATTAAATACTAATATGATATCAATAATAAAATTAACTTAGATGTACGTTTGTTACAAATAAATAAAAAAATATTAAACAGCTTTAGATCAATTCTTTAGCTTCGATTATAGTTTACTAAATTATCCCTGGGGCTAGGTAGGCACGACCACGATATATCATGGAAATTGACTAAAACATGAGGAACAGACGCGGGGGATATCTAGTACCTATAAATATTTATAAAGTCACGTTATATTACAACGTGCAATCCCCTAACAGGGCCTGTAGAAATATAGAATTTCCTAATCTTGGAAAAAATACCTACTTTGTATTACAACTATAATCATTATACATACATTCTAAGTATCTAAGTAAGTAAATATAATTTACTGTTTTCCTAAAACAAAAAATCTATAAATAAAGAAGTGACACATAACAAAATGATACGATGAAACGATTGACGATGAAAGTGAAACGATTTCTGCTAATGTTAAGTGACACATAACAATAGCAGAAATCGTTTAATTGCCTAGACTTTGTATTTAACTATCTACATTTTCCTAATTGTCCGGTCGAATTCAGAAAGACTCCTTATTAAATTGTAGTTGGTTAAAAGAGACCCATACACACCTAGTACAAGCAGGGCTCGAAGTCACAACCTTCGGATTGCAGGTCCATGTACCCAACCACTAGACCACAGACGCTTAGGTATTCAAATCGTCCAAATTTATCAATATCCAGAAATATACTAACAAACATTTGGCTCGTTCTACTGTGATACAAACTATGGAACTATGAATAGCATTATTCAAAACGATAGGTTACACTATGAAAGAGGTAAAGTTTATGAGTTTGTGAGGTTGCAGGGAGTAATGCCCGGATCAAATGATTCGATTTTATCGTACCAATAGAAAGCCATATTATTTGTGAGGGCTATAATTGATCCCAAAATTTCCACGGGAAACAGATTTAGAAGTTGTGACACTAGTCTTTCAATTGGAATCTACACGGCTTCAAGTTCGGCGCAGGTTACGTATGGGGATTAAATATAAATACAGTCGCGTCTATTCATCATAAATGCCGATAATCGCTTGGCAAGAAGGTAGGGTGACGCAGTGATATGATTTAATTCACAGAGGGCGCTGCTGCCTGTTCTCTGGAGAGTTCCCTTCGTCGCCTCTTACGACCCCACCACGGGAAAAGTTGGGCAGGGGTGGTAACACATGTATTCTATTCGCCGTCACCACGTGGCTTCACTCTGACAACTTTTGTATGCGTGCGTCATAGTTACAATGACTTGTTCAAAATATTTAGGTAAAGATCGAGATAGAGGAACTTATCCAAAACAACGTCAACATTATTGTCAGTACAGTCGCTAAAGCTATTTCGCCAAAGTATGACGCAAGTTTAGAAAAGGTTGGGGTAAGATAATACTACCAGTCTTTTCCTAAATATTTTCAACAATTCACGCAAGTCTTCCTTAAGAATATGGTCTTTATTTAAAATACCTAAGTAGTTCCCTAAATAGGTTCTTTTCTTGTTTAAGGTATTTATAAAGGTACTCGGAATAAACGCGTAGAAGAATGGATACTAATATTATAAATGCGAAACTTTATATGGCTTTAACAAACTCTTTCTCGAGAAATCTACTACTGAACGGATTTCAAAGACAGTTTTCAATAACACAGGTTAAGTACATCGTTCACTTTACGCTTCTGAGATTTGCCAAGGGAACGGGATAAATTGGGGGTATAGTACATTCAAGATCGTAGTGTTATAGAAAATAAATAATATAAAGTTAAAGAGTACGTCCCGAAGTAGATTAGAGTCATATAGAGCAATATTTACAAATAATAAATGATGAAATTAATCACAACTAAGATTTTTATAAACTTAATGTTCTGATATAATATTTTAAGCGCGTCTGTGTTCCAGTCGATAATATACTTGACTTGTAATCGGGCGTTCGCGGGTTTGAGTCCGGCTACTGAAAGTGTACCAATAGGAATCTTTTTTAGAGCCTATGTACGCAACGCAACGTTCGTACAGTGGGGACATCGTGATGAAGCCCGCACACCACAATGTGTGAACCCTACAACAGCGATGGGCTTACCGTCTGTCATGTTTGGGTTAAATGAGGATTAAAAGCCGTGAAGTGTATTTTTTTAATGTTCTGAAATCGTCACCTAATAAATATTTAGCCATACCTACCTATTATTACCGGAACCTTACACAACTCTAGAAATGTATGCACCATATTGTATGTCACTAATTTCATCAGTTTCGACTACGCCATAATAAGTAAACGAGAGAAGTTTTTTTTAATATAGGTATGTAGATAAGACCATTATTGCGGTTTGTGTCCTAGGGATTTATAATCGACAAAAAATAAATGCATCAGACCCGAAGATGATTCAACAAAGAAGTTAATCAAAACTTTAAAATAGGAACTTAGACCTACACTTTCCTATTAACTTTGTGATAGCATAGTCCAACTTCACTCTGTTGTGTGTCCGCGCATGCGCCGTGCACAGCACAGAACAGAGCTTTCTCTGTATAAAAGCTGTTTCATCAGCCTCCAGAATCATTCGCGGAAGTCTTCTAAACTTTGACTAGCCAACTGAAGAGTGAGTCGGCGATCTCGACTCCCGTTTCTCGACAGTGGTATTGTGCTTTGCGAGTGGTGTGCTATTACGATATTGAAGTCCGGAAGTAAGTACGTGTTTAATTATTAAGCTCCTTTTTAAAATTTTCAAACTTTACTTTATTTTGTGTGTATTACTTTTAATGACTGTTTGATTCATTGCTGCGACTACCAATTCTTTAAATTTAGATTTTTTGGTTATATTTTATTTGAAAAACGAGAAATTGTATTATTTTGTGGTCTTCTACGACATATATTAATTATTTTAATATTTATTATCCTAATATCTTACGAGAAATAATTTTATATTTGTTTCGCCGTTGTTTAATGATTTAGTATAATAAGAAAAACAGAATAATTATCATTTTAAATTCAGGACAATTTTTTATTTTAACGACTAAAACTTATTTATTATACAGAATCCTTTATTTTATTTAGAAGTAGGTCGTGCAGGAATTAATGCGTTATTTCGGAAAGTTTATAATATATATTTGAAAGATCGCAGTTAAAGTTACGCGGACTTTGCGAAGCGTATTTGAGAGAATCCATGAATTCGGCACACTAAAAATGCGTTATATTCATCATATTGCCCCTAGGATTTATGCTGTGAACCGTGGGCAATTGCTTAGCAAGTGAATCTGCTTAAACCGCTTTGGGGAATAAAAGGCGTGAAGTCTTGTTTATTTATTCGGATTGCGAATTAAAAAAAAAATATATTTATTGAATTATTATGAATATGTTTTCTTTGCTATTAACAACTGGGGTGACAATGGCCATCGGACGGCAGAGTATCAAGCAAGTGGTCAGTTTAGACTATAAGAATACTTTAAGGCACCTAATGCTAAGGTTTCATCGCTCAAAAATCAGGCACTTAGGGTGGTTATTAATTCAATCACTGACAAAGGTTACTCCACCTTAGTGATGGCGTTCGATGTTCTAATAAGTCCTCGGCTTAAAATACATATACATGCAATGTGGTTACCTTCACATAAAATACATTCCCAGTTTTTTTAAATACACATATTCCAAAAAGTTTGAGTTTTTATCCTACTGTAGGACTAATTTTTTTTTAATAGATGCTTTTTTTTATATTTTTATTACCTACAAAAATCCTATTGAGTCGTTTGGTTATAATGGCCAGCCCTTCGTTCAATAATCCCTCACACACTCCGAATATCCCTTAGGTCGCATTATTTTACTCAAATCGGCAAGGTAACTCAGCAATTTATTTTTCGTACTTATATCAAAGATTGGGTATATGTGAATGTTCTGATGTTATCGACGGTTTTCAAGTGTTTTAATGTAAGTTTAATAAGTACATCACTTACGGATCGATTCGGAGTCTCTAACATTTTAATAGATTTTCCGGTAAACGTTATTTTGCCTATATACATTATTAATTCTCTATTATTATATGCATGTATCATACTTATAAACCTTCTTCAGGAATTACTTAATATACATGTATTAAAGAAAAATAGTTTTAAAGATCGATTCATTATTCTAATAAGCCTAAAACATTATTTATCATTTTGATATAATGTCAGCTATAACTACTTTTAACCTAATTAAGATTATAAGGCATCGACAAAATCGAACACAAAAATCTGTTTTAACACCTATTTCTACAGCAGCAAAAGTACACATTCTGATGATATTTTATGAACAGTCCGTTTAATGGGTACTTGGACACTCTCAGTAGGCTTTCTATAGCATATTCTAAGTTTAAGTTTCTGTAACGACCAGAAGTAACCAAGTATATAATACGATAAAATTAAAATTGATCAATAAAAAAAGAACCGATTTGAACCAGTACTAAAATAAAAAAAATACACTTCACGCCTTTAATCCCAAAGCGAGGCAGAGGCACTTGCTAAAACAAATACCCACGGTTCACCAAGCGTATTTAACCCAACGTGACAGGGGGTGAGCCCATCGCCGTTATAGGGTTCACACATCGTGTAGTGTGCGGGTTTCATCACGATGTTGTCCTTCACCGTATGAGCGTTGCGTTGCATACACAGGCTCTGAAAAAGAGTCCCATTGGTACACGTCCAGTAGCCGGACTTGAATCCGGGACCTCCCGGTTACAAGTCAAGGATCCGACCAACTAGAACGCAGACTCTCTCTTCATTAAAAAAACATCAAAATAGGAAGATAAACGACGGAGTTATCCGCCAAAGAACACACATAAAAAAAAGTATAATTTATGCGGTCAAATACAGAAATAATCCTGTTATAAATTCCGAAAAAATTTGTGCCTTATTTATTTATTGACACTTTATTGCACAGAGTTGTACAAAGGCGGACTTAATGCTAAAGCATTTCCTACCAGTGAACAATGCATTGTACGTTTGAACAATAAGGGGGTGCCAGAAAATACAATAAAAAGAAATTACATTACATACATAATATACCCATGGTCACAGTATCACGCATGATCGGTTGCATCTATTTCGCATTTTTTGTTGTTGTTGTGGTGGATATTATCAAGGAGAATAAGTAACTATTAAAAAAAAAATATTCGTAATAAATTATAGCGTCTGGCGGGTCTGCTAGTTAGATACTTATAGATATAGACAAGGCAATAAATCAATATATATTGCCTTTTCAAACTTTCCGTTAATCAAGGTAATTCAACTTCTATAATTTATTTTAATTAATAGTCTTAAAACTCAAAGTTTTGACTTATTCATTCATCACTGACTTATGAACGTCCAGCTCAAACCCTGGACAGCTGAAATTTGGCACAGGGGTTCTTATTATGATGCTAACGTGAAATAACAAAGTATTTTTTAAAAAAATTACCCTAAAGGAGTGGATAGAAGTTTATATGAGAAATACGTTACTTTTGGAGTAATAGTTCTATAATTGGTAATTTTGTGAAAGTATTTTTAATTGAAATTAATACTGAAACTGTGCGAATGAAATAATGGGGCGTCGGTCTTAAATAAAATAGGATTGCAATGTTTTATCTCGATTGACACATTAATCCGGAACTTTTTTTTTCGTAATCAGTGGAACACTTTAAAGCTAGCCAGTTCGGTATAACTACGCGGTACGCCTACGCGTGTGCCATGGAGCCTACGGTGTTCACTTTCCACTTGTGAGCAAAAATTACGGGTCACACATATTTTTTACACATCTAAACATCGCAATCGAGGACAGCTTTTTGAGTAAAATTGAAAAAAATAAATAAATAAAGTATTGATATCTTGTATTCAATATTACTAGTTACAGTGATTATTGTATAATTTACTAAAGTTTTATATAGAGGTATGACCCGAAATATTTTCTCATGAGTGTAGTTCTTACGGCGAATGAAAACATAGCAAAAAATCCACGTACCAAGAGGTGGTTCAACCATATATGATATAAACATTTGATCAAAAGCTCGTAGACATACAAATAAATCAATCCTTACCCATGTATGTTTTGTTGCTAACTCTTCTCAACTCTCTATTTTTCGATTTTCGGCGAGAATTGTGAAATATTTTTCTCGAAGGGGACATGACTTATGGATAACCAGTCACCCTGGGGAGAGACCGGGTTATGTCGGATTCAACACTGCCACACAACGTTCGCTATCGCGAGGTAGGCCTCAGAATTTATTCGTTCAGTTCGCTTTCTGTTCGGGTGTCTAATTAGACAGTTGCTTGGACTTTGCTTTGCGAATCTGGGGAGGTGTGAGTTTTGCGTTAATTGTCTATGTTTAACCTTTAATTGGATAACAAGCGTACCTCGTTATTAAGTCAAACTTAAAGATGAAGTAATTATGATGTACATGAGATTATTATCTCAGAATTCGCTGTGTAAAGCTAATGGTTTGGATTTGATGTAAGTTTATCAAGTCGTTTCGAAACATTTTAGCAGTACGTAGATATTATTATATTCCCTTGTGGCATACGGGTGGTTTGTCAATATGGGTGGTTTTCGTTCGCCGCGTTGGCGCTCAATGGAAATAGGTTTTTTTATATTTCAAAGTGGGTAGCAGACGAGGAAAATCAATTGCTTTTACGCCATTGATGATGCGACAGAATCAATCGGATGGATTGAGCAAAAATGTAATATGTTCAATATTACATTGTATACATGGAGTAGGAAAATTAAAACAATAAATTCCTTGAATAACCTTCGCTATTCATAATCATGTTTTACTGCGTAAATAAGTAAGTAGGTGCAGTTTATTAGCTTTTATGAGACATTTGAGAGACTACTATTCTTAAGCGACGTCAAAAGGGGAGTATTTCACAATTCGACCGTATACAATTTTTTACATTACATTTTAATACATACATTTTTATAATTTTTTTGAAATTTTGTTTGTGATACTATGCTATGTCGTCTTTGAACCGAATTTTATGATTATTATTTTGATGGAAAGAAGATATTACAAAGGTGGTCTCATAATTAGTAAATCAGGGTTTGATGATGGCAGACCAGATGAATTGAGGGGAACTTTAAAAAATGGTAGAATCGACTAGTACTGGTTGAGATCTCTTCTTATTTTTAAATTATGTGCTTACCCTTTCTCTGGTGACATAGTACTACGTGAGTGAGAAAGGACTAAAACATTAAACAGAGTGTTCCGAGTGGATTCCGAGAAATGGTCTTAGAAAAGTTGTTGGGCTCGTCTATATGGATAAGTTTTACTATGGCGACAATGCCAGAAAAATAAAAAAAATCAGTCCTGCCCGACACAAAATGTAAATATCCCGAGGCAAAAAAAATATTTTGTTTGAGATGAAATTTTTTTGCTTTTCCCCGCATTGTCGCCACAATAAAAGTTTGAACAACTTTTATTGACGAACCAAACAACGTTTCTAAGACCATTGCTCGGGGTCCTTTTAAACGCAGTTCACAGTCAAGTATAATCTAATAGCTAATGCACTTATATTAATTGATCAATTAATAATCACAGTAATTGAGTAGGATGAGGTCTATCAATGGAATCCATTAAGCTGTCGTCACACGCTGCGGTACAAACAGGCAAGCAGGACAGCCGAACGGGAAGCGAACTGAACGAATAAGTTCTGAGGCCTACCTCCCGATAGCGAACGTTGTGTGGCAGTGTTGGAAAAAACTATTGCAGTTTCAAACTCTACTCTACCTCAGAATAATCCCGTTCCGTATTATATTTGTCCATCGCCTATAGTGTTGAGATTTCTTATATTTGCACTTCGCTTCACGCCTTTAAAATCCCAAAGCGGGGTAGGCAGAAGCACTTTCTAAGCAAATAGCAGTTCACCTAGCGTATTTAAACCAAACTGACGGGGTACAAGCGTTACGTTGCGTGTACAGGCTCTGAAAAAGAGTCCCATTGGTACACGTGCAGTAGCCGCACTCGAACCCACGAACTATTGCCAGCCAAGCATCCGACCAACTGTACCACAGACGCCCGTTTATCCGACGATAGTGGACCATAGACCCTCGTTAGTTGTATTTGAGGTGAGGTATTATTATACATTTATGTATGTACAGTGTTACACATGTTTATACAAGGTGGAGCCTGAAACACAAGATTTTTTTTTTAATATAGGCATTTTCAGTTAGCACAACACGTATTCTATCTATTTTCAAGTCGTTTAAAATTATAAAACAGTAGATCATCTCTAATTCCCAGTCCTTATTTCCGAAACACTCTACACTGACATTTAGTTGACGTAGCGCCAACACAATTGACCTTTAAACTTAATTTTCGCTGACATCACGATAACAACGCATTATTACTTACATTGATTTATGGGTATTAACCCTTAACTCATTTTTTTTTCGAAACAACGTACTTTGTAGTCTCCGGCCAACATCAGATAAACTTGAAGGCCTTGTTATAACCTACATTTGATTTTTTTGCACCCTGTATATCTGTTTACATATTTGAAAGTACCTACATGCGTCCATTCACCAGTTTTGCGATGATGGCGCTTACTAGTTATTCTAGCTTTTTGACAAATGGCCAGAGGACCATACTGCGTGTAAAAGGGCCCCGAGCTATGGTCTTAGAAACGTTGTTGGGATCGTCAATATGAACGCCACAGTAAAGGTTGTTCATATTGATGAACCCAACATCGTTTCTACATTATGTATATTGCCTATTTCCTTTTAAATGTATTTCTTTATATACATTGGGCAATTTCAGTGGATAATTTAACGAAATATGTAAGTTTAAAAGCGAATAATTATTATAATATACAAGATCACTCCTTAAGGTGAGAACTATGCCTAGCCCAAAGATAATGATTTACCTAAACAGTAGTCAGAATTTCCTAAAGAAAAATACGGAACTGAATAACGGCCCCTGTCGAACCCACAACCCTCCGATTGCAGACTCAAGTACCGATCCACTGGACCACATATCTTGAACTACACAAGTATCCACACAATCTTCGTAATGGATTATTATTTTTATTTTATGCTTTAACTGTTTTCCGATACTCTCTCCCCGTAAAATACGACACGTGCAACGTATTTTGCCATGAAATAGATTACGCTAAAGTGGGAAGAAAATTAATATTGTTCAACAGTCACTTTGCAGCGGGACCAGGTGACTTTATTAAAATAACCACTTCCGTTAGGTGACAGGCCATTAAAGGGGACGTGAGGTATTCTGGCTTCCGTTATTGCCTTACCCGTCTTGTTGACATTTAGATATAAGTTTTCTATAGTCGATAGTCTATTCAGGAAATTTTCAATTTACGAGAAATCCTTTCAATGACACAGCGCGTGTGACCTTACAGCTTTTCCCAGCAATGTGTTTATACAACAATAGTAAATGGCTTTGATGCTAAAGAAATACTTACAACCGTACATAAACTCATGTCTACAGTAAATTATAGGGAAGACAGAACGAAGGTGATGTCTTCCAAACTCTTACATAATAATTGGGCTGGTTTTAATAAATAGGGACTTAGGTAAATAAAATGTAAGTTGAAAGTCCTTACTAAAAAATATACTAATATTAATAAAAAATATTTTTTTTATTCCAAAAAGTTTTATTTGTTTTACACATTTTACTAGCTGTCTCGGTAAAACATTTGTTTGGACTTAGGAAGTTTTGTACCCCGAGTATTGGAAGAAATACCTTAAACCTTTCCCGGACTTTCACGAATAATTCAATAACATTAGCTAAATAAGTTTAGTCGTTCTCGAGTTTTAGCGAGACTAACCAACAGCAATTCATTTTTATATCTATATATATAAAACAAAGACGGGTTTGTT
>SJJU01005841.1:0-10042 GCA_012932125.1 Conopomorpha cramerella | reverse complement strand
ATAGACCACATCCACACAGTGCGGCAGATCATAGAAAAACCTGAAGAATATAATCTGCCCCTGTGTCTAGCATTCGTCGACTATGAGAAGGCCTTTGACTCGGTTGAGATCTGGTCCGTTCTGGAGTCTCTGCAGCGTTGCCAAGTTGACTGGCGATACTTCCAAGTGATAAGATGCCTCTACGAGGCTGCCACCATGTCCGTCCAAGTACAAAATCAGCAGACACGTCCCATACCATTGCATCGATGAGTGAGACAAGGGGATGTTATTTCCCCGAAATTGTTCACAAATGCAATGGAGGATATGTTCAAGACGCTGCATTGGAAAGGACGTGGCATCAACATCAATGGCGCACACATCTCTCACTTGCGATTTGCAGACGACATCGTCATCATGGCAGAAACGCTGCAGGACCTTCAACTGATGCTGAATGATCTAGCTGATTCTTCTCTACGGATCGGGCTACGGATGAACTTGGATAAAACCAAGGTCATGTTCAATGAACATGTTCTACCGGAACCGATTTCAGTACACGGCACCGTTCTCGAAGTTGTTAAAAAAATACGTATACCTTGGGCAGACATTGCAGTTGGGTAGAAACAACTTCGAGGACGAGGTAAACAGAAGAATTCAGCTGGGTTGGGCAGCATTTGGGAAGTTACGTCGAGTCTTAACATCAGCGATCCCACAGTGCCTGAAGACAAAGGTCTTCAATCAGTGTGTCCTACCTGTAATGACATACGGAGCTGAGACGTGGACACTGACGGCACGGCTGGCCCACAAGCTCAAAGTCGCACAGCGTGCTATGGAAAGGGCTATGCTCGGCGTTTCTCTGAAGGATCGAATCAGAAATGAAGTGATCCGACAGAGAACCAAAGTCATCGACATAGCTCATCGTTTTAGCAAGCTGAAGTGGCAGTGGGCCGGCCATATTTGCCGTAGAACCGATGACCGTTGGGGAAAACGGGTTCTCGAGTGGAGACCGCGTCTCGGCAAACGGAGTGTAGGACGCCCTCAGGCAAGGTGGACTGATGATATACGCAAGATGGCTGGCAGAAGCTGGATGCGAGAAGCCGAAAACAGATCACAGTGGCGTGCAATTGGAGAGGCCTATGTCCAGCAGTGGACAAGTATGGGCTGATGATGATGATGATGATGATGACTGAATACTTCATTGAAGCGTTCGAGATCGGAGACCTAGCGTGGGACAACGGTGTCCCACTGCAGGATACTATAGGCTAAGGATAAAATAATTTTAACAAAAAAAGAACCGACTTCAACCCGTAACCTAAAAAGTAAAAAATAAATTTATTTCTTACAAAGTAATACGTATTTTCATTTAAGTTGTTCAATAAAAATACCTGATTAAATAATTATTTTTAAATATTGAAGTCGGTGCCAAGTAAATACTACAACAAGCTAACTAAGTAATTACAAACTACTTAAATAAATGAAAACAATAACAGTATGAGAAAAAAATATGAATCGATACTAACCTAATATACCTGCTAACTATGAATATAAACGTCAGAAAGATTGATAAATATTGTTTTACTTGGCACCGACTTCAGTATTTTAAAATAATTATTTAATCAGGTATTTTTATTGAACAACTTCAATGAAAATACGTATTACTTTGTAAGAAATAAATTTATTTTTTACTTTTTAGGTTACGGGTTGAAGTCGGTTCTTTTTTTGTTAAAACTATTTTATTTTACGATGTTGAGTGATGAGTCGACCGAACAGGATGCTAAATCATAGTACCTACAATGCGACATTGCTTGGTAATGATATCTAGATGACATCTTCGTTAGTTCTTATTCTGTTAGTTGGGATAAATTCTAAAGTACTGAATCAATTTAGATAAAATTTTAATGGGACCATCTTGAAAGTAAACCCTATCGAATGCAAAAAGAATTTTCAAAATCAGTCCATAAACGACAAAGTTATCCTCGAACAAACATAAAAAAATTAAATCTAAAGTACTGAACCAATTTAGATAAAATTTTAATGGGACCATCTTGAAAGTAAACCCTATCGAATGCAAAAAGAATTTTCAAAATCAGTCCATAAACGACGAAGTTATCCTCGAACAAACATAAAAAATTAAATCTAAAGTACTGAACCAATTTAGATAAAATTTTAATGGGACCATCTTGAAAGTAAACCCTGTCGAATGCAAAAAGAATTTTCAAAATCGGTTCATAAACGACGAAGTTATCCGCGAACAAACATAAAAAAAAAAAAGCATATATACGGTCGAATTGAGAACCTCCTCCTTTTTTGAAGTCGGTTAAAAAGAAACGTATATAAGTAACAAATGATTCATCATCGCCTACCAGATACTTGAAATCTGATAAATACACACATCAAAAGTGTTTAGGGATCAAGTACAGTTTAGGAGATTGCAATCAAGAATATATTTTACAAAAACTGAATTTATTCAAAATGTGGTAATGAGTCATTGATACAGGCATGGGGAATTAGGTAGGAGACCAATCCAGAAGATTAGATTTGATTTAAATAAATGTGATTTAAATAAAAAAAAAAAAGATTTAGATAAAGTAGTCATTTCCTTTACTTTTATCCCCCTACTACAACTAACGCCATCTGTCATAACTAAGAGAAACAAGGGCCCTGAAAATTCCCCATTGTATCATCATCATCATCATCAGCCCATACCTGTCCACTGCTGGACATAGAGAGATTGTATGCTGCGTGTAAAAGGACACCTAGCAATGGTCTTAGAAACGTTATTGAGTCAATATGAACGATTTTTACTGTGGCAAGAACGTCGGGAAATGATGCAATTTTTTTTCATCTGCATACAAACTGTCAACTCGGGATACAAATAAAATGTCTATTTTGTGTGGAGACAAATAAAAAGTTTTCTTTTCCCCGCATTGTCGCCATAGTAAAAGTTGTTCATATTGACGAGCCCAACAACGTTTCTAAGACCATTGCTCGGGGTCCTTTTAACCCTTAATCAGACAAGGTTAGGTGTTTTTCGGATGCATTTTCGACTCTATTGACGTTTGTTATTCTATTTACCGACTCCATCACATAAACCCGGGTGAAGTTCATTATAAAATTAGCTTTTAATTGTAAAGCTAGATTTGGTGGATTTATTGTTTACTGTTTCAATAAGCAAATGTCCCTTATGTGATGTCTTCTCTGAAATCTTTAGATAATTCCAGTGAAGACATTCAATAAGGTTCAAAGTATGTGTTGGTCAAGTGGCAATATTTCAAGTTTGATTAAGGGTTAAACGCAGTGTAGGATACTCTATTGTTCTCATTTCCAGCATTCGATTCTACTATCGTCTATTTACTACAAACAACAATAAATAAATATATACAACATAATTTACTTCAATAGTACATAATATATTCACAAAATAATAACAATAATAAAACCAATCAACATACAATTTCTCAATTATCTATATTAATAAAAATCAACAATATGTAATTTATTGCTACGTTACTATAATTAAATATTGTGAAAAAATACGTCGTTATCTTATCATATTTATTTGTAAAATAAATTATTATTATTATTACAAGTACTAAAGTACCCAATCATACAGCAAATATCACACTACTAAAAATCACATATTTTTTTAAAATATTAATATTACAATATAGGAAATTGTACTAAGACGCCAGCGAGTTGTGTTGACTATAAAGCTGTTTTAAATTATATATATATGTATATCCATGAAATATAAAACTTCTGCATACAGTTTTAATATATACAACTTTAATATATTCAATCAGTAGCAAAAAAAGAAATTATGTTCTAATTTTAATTAGTTATACTTTTTAAAAGGCATGAAGGTCTAATGTGATGAATCTTTCCAAAATGTTAAACAAAAAAAAAACAAATAACTGGATACCTATCGATAGTTTGATCGTGACGTCATTTCTATAGACAAAAAAGCAAGTCCTTAGCGCCTTACAATTTTTTCCGCGTAGACTTTGTATGAACATATATAAATCAATAATTGTAATCCATTCGGCTTACTTATATATGCATTAGTACTATATATATCTATATGTACTATATATACTATATATCACTATAGAAAGATACAGGGCGTCTCATCAGGTCCGAGACTATCCCAGCCTCCCTAGACAAGACTTATAATGCGCAGTGATTTGTCGAAACAAACTGATTAGCACGAAGCAAGACATAACAGTCAATCAGAGAGCGTATTTGTTCTATATCTTTCTTGACGCGCGTGCTACGCCTGTTGCATGAGGTCGTCAAGCACACAAAAGGTTTGCTACGGTTCCTCGAGAAGCTGCCACCCTAGCAAAGCGCTCCAAAAAAGTCATAAGACATATCAGGCACTGCGATTGGTTGAAACAAGCTGAGTCACACGATGTTTGACATAGCAGCCAATCACAGCGCGTATTTATTATGTGCTTTCTTGACGCGCTTACTAGGGCGGCAGGGGTTGTTGGAGTAACGCCACACAAATCAATAGGCGCTTTTAGTGTCGAGCTGCGGAAACGCCCCGTATCATTTACATCTACATGTCGCATTGTTAGAACAAAAAGGACCGAATACGTAACACGCCGGTTGTGTAATTTAAGTTTTGTATCTCTTATGATAAGGTTCAATTTCATAAAATGACACATTTTGTATTTTGTCGCTTTTGCTCTAACTGTGCGACGTATACTATGAAAATCATTTAGTCCATGGTAGGTATTTAATCAATTTGAAGTTGTAGACGACTCACTGAGAAATTTCGAATAAATATTTAAAATAGTAGAAATATTATTGTTTTAAAACCTTTTTGCATAGAAGTAAGTTAGTCAATGAACCTAGTACTTTGTCGTAAATAGCAGTGGCGTGCACACCATATAGGTACAAAGACACTGCCTACCTGTATTTTGGCTACCCGACCTAATAATCGAGTTATTGTTAGATCTTTTTTTGTTATACACACGACATAGGAACGGAGCAACAGGAACGAACGTTTTGAGGGTGAGTAGATAGGTAGAGGTACCTATATTTCGTAAAGACAAGTTACCTATACAGAGGTGTCAATCCTTGAGAATTACTGCCTACCTTGTCGTAAAAGCCAGTGCACGCCACTAGTAAATAGTGTCTTATGTAAGCGGATACATCATATAGAAGCGTACATTTCGATGAAAAAATCCTGCCCTAGTCTTTTAGCTGTTGAATATGGTACTAATGATGTATAAGACATAACGTTTGGAGCAAACGGATATCTGTATAGTAATCAAACCTTTACAAGATCTCCAGTCTACTTATTAGGTTAACCCATATACACCCCGGCAAATAACTACGCCTTATTTAATTTAGACTTTAACCATCGAGTCACAGAGTTCAAAATGAGGTGTCAACTTCTGAGAACAGTGGGTGCTAATGGGTTAATAACGTCTCTGTATGCATACAACATTCATAAAAATGTTTCCATACATTTCTAGTATCAAGATATGACAAAGTACTTTGGAAACACTACTTACACAGCAGCTGTAAAAGCCACATAGAGAGCTAAAAGCCTTATGTAATCACAACATGCCGGCGCCTGCGCCGCGCGGCCGACTGACGCGGGGACTGACGGCGTGATTGACGCCGCGTCAGTCTCGTCGCGGCTGGGGGGAGGGGCGGACGGTGAAGCGACCACCTGCTGGCAACAATAATTTGGCTAGATTAATAAATTGCATGTTATTTTTTTTTTCGAGATATTTAAACAGCAGTCAACAATAATTTTTGACGTGACAACGTTTAATAACTCGATGGGCTGCATGCACGACAGATGACGTCATTGTCCCGTTCCGCAAGCGAGAGCGCGGCACGAACGAGAGAGATGCATGATCACTCCTTCTATATATTACGAGCATACTACTGTAATTTTTGACGTTGTCACGTCTTAATAAGCGAATGCCCACGGTTCACCAAGCGTATTTAACTCAACGTGACAGGGGGTGAAACCATCGCCGTTATAGGGTTCACACACCTTGTGGTGCAAACCCGCATCACGATGTTGTCCTTCACCGTACGAGCGTTGCGTTGCCTACATAGGCTCTGAAAAAGAGTCCCATTGGTACACGTCCAGTAGCCGGACTCGAACCCGCGACGCCCCGGTTACAAGTCAAGTATCCGACCAACAGGACCATGGACGCTCATATAAACAGCGTTAATTTATAAAGCCGTAGGTGTACAGTAACATAATGCGTGCAAATAACTGTATGACTCACGCATGCTACGCCCTTAAGTATCCCATAACATAAACCATAAGATATTTGAAAAATCCTCACCACAAATCCAATCAACTACATCCACGTGGCGTCTACCGCGTGAGGTTGGTGACGTAGAGCGTCTTCAGCTCAGTCTTGGGCATGTTCTCAAAGAGCGCGGCGCGGTTCTGCCCCTCGCCCTTCTTCACCCAGTGGCCGTACACGCGGAACGCACACGCGTCAATCACCTGCAAAATATTGAGAGGACGTGTTGATTAATTGACGCTTAGGTGCTTTTCTATCTTACCTATCTGGTAGTACATACATTGTACAATTCTGGCAGTTAATCAATAGATTTTCATGGGGTGGACAGAACTTTCTTTTATCTGTCAGGCAGATTGAGTCTAGATTGACAATAATACAGTCCATGACGCAATAATAATAATAATGTAAATATATAAAAGACGAAGCTGTCTGAGTGACTGACAATCAACGGTACCGTAGGGGTGCACTAGGAAAGGAATTCCCGAAATTCCCACGGAATCGGAATTTATCGGGGAAAACCGTTTCTAATAAAAGTCTGAACCGAAGAGGCTTGAAATTCGGCATGTAAGGCGGCAAAATTCGGCATACGACAATATTTTAAAATTCCCACACAAGGACAATATTGGCAAACCAACGTTTGCTGAGTTATTGTTATTATTACTATAAGACCTCATTATCCGGAGCAGAGATAATTTTCAATTTCATTCACTTTTTATTTTAAACACAATGAACAAGCGTTTGACAACCATCCTCCCTGCTGTTAATTTGCGATGTGGTCTACGATGGTTCACACATGTTCATGAGGTACCTATTTAGCCGCGACTTGAAGACCTTCACTACTCTGTATAGCAGAGAAAATGACAAAGTAGCCGTCTAAGCTCAACACATACCTTCCTGAGCGGCCTGGCGGCGTAGGGGTCGGGCGCGGCCACGCTCAGCTCGAGGCAGCGCGCGGCGCCGCGCGGCAGGCGCGCGAGCCGCACGGCGCCGCGCACGCACAGCGCCGCCGCGCGGAAACGGAGGCGCGCGTTGAAGCCCGACGTCTTTATTTGCTGGAATGGTTCGTTACAAAATACAAGTTATTATTCAAATATGGGCTGATGATGATGATGATTCAAATTTTGATACAACTTCAAAAAAAGGAGTCTTTCTTAATTCGTTTTTTTTTTCATTCATTTTTTGTTGGAAAGAAGACATTTTGAAGGTGTTTCCGTATCATTAGGAAGTTAAGGTTTGATGAAGGCAGACTCGAAAATATAAGGGGATCTTTGGTTAGGTATTTTTTTTTTAATATTTAGGATACTGTAGGTACTATCCGTATTAGTTAGTCACCATTTTCAGTGGTATTTAAAGTAACCAGTTTCACATTCAATATATTTTGTCTTTCTAGACGCGCTTGCTTCTGAAAGATCCCTACGACGATCGTCAAAGGTACAACTACAGTTCTTCGAATACCTGGTAAATTTAGAGCATCTCACTACAAAACACCCAAAATGGAAGCAAACGTCAAACTGTGGAAGTCCCTCATTTCATCGAGAGTACTCGTACTAAACCTCCCTAGTGAAAACCTGACCTACAAGTCTCTCTCCCGAAATTTGGTGGTGCTAGTCAATCATTAGTATTGGGTCCAATAAGTGAAAGACGGAAACTACCGAAATTTTCTTTGACCTCTTGGAATGGATTAGACCAGATTTTACATACATACATATCCACTTCCAGGCATCTATATTTTTTATTCAATGGGTAATTTGCTTTGACGTTTTTCGTACATATTTCGGGCGGAGAACTGTCATTACTGTCATACTTTACAAACAAAGTTTGACAGTAATGACAGTTCTCCGCCCGAAATCTGTACGAAAAACGTCAAATAAAATTCCCCATTGGAGCTACAATCTATTACATTTTCCAGTGAAATGTATAACCACCGATTACTGTATAACCCGGACACATTATCTCGAGAGCTCGCTGGAATGCGAACCTCCCGTCCCGTTCTCCTTTCACCTCCCCGCGCTCGCCCCGGCGCTTGTTTTGCGCACCATCTCAGAGCGCTGATGCGACGGGACGTCATCGACGGCCAGGTCTCGACATAATGTGACCGTGTTATATGTACCTAGACATATATAAGCCATACATATGTATTGGTAACCTAAGCCTGATCTTATATTACTGTACATTTTTACGACCTGACTAAAACCTTTAATTGTCTTCCGTTAAGTATAAGCGACCACTAAAACAAAGATATAAATAAAAATTCATGCATTTTCATGCTAAATTGTTCATGCAATTTGCGCATGTATTGAGAATAAGCAGTAAGCCGTGCTGTGAAATAACTATTTACCGTCTTAATAGTATACATTTAAGGTTCAAATTCTCAAACGCATATCAAAATAGATCCTCTCAAATTCATGCTGCCCTTGTTATTCCTGATACAAATGACAGTGACAGCATTTGACTAAAGAAATAGCGTTTAGGTTGCGTTTGAGAATTTGGATACACTTACTTACCTTCTTCTTTTTTTTTGTTTCAACCCACATAAAAATAATAACAAACCTTTGTGAAACCTGGCATAGAATACTGGCATGAAAATTTAATGTCAGTGCACGACAATGAGCTTTATTTAAAAATTCAATAAATATCTTTGAGCAGTGGCGTGCGCTGGCTTTTACGACAAGGTAGGCAGTAATCCCAAGGATTGACACCTATGTATAGGTAACTTGTCTTTACAAAATACAAGGTAACCTATCTACTCACCCACAAAACACAGGACTTTCGTTAGCCTCTGTAGTGAGTACAACAAAAAAAGATCTAGCAATAACTCTATTATTAGGTCGGGAAGTTACAATACTAAGTAGGCAGTGTATTTTTGCCTATATGGTGTGCACGCCACTGTCTTTGAGGTAGAGATCTATTGTCTCTCTCTAGTGATAGCCCTCTGATTTTACAGTCAGGATATTCACTAATCGTGCTTTTACTAATCAACCAAGTTTTTTTCCAAATTTCAAAGGCATTATGTTTTAAAACGTACCTGATATTATAGTACTAAGGTCATATAACAAAATCGATTGATGTGTTCTGCGTAAATATTTGTATAGGTATGATGAATGTGTGTGAAATGTGGTATTTTTATGTAAGTATATGAGTAATTATTTTAACACATATTCCAAAAAAAAATGTGTTAATGCTGTACCATTTGAATGATTAGGAATTATTGTGATTTCGTTCTTTCGTTTACCATGTTGGCATAAATCACTCAAGAGAGCAAAAAGCCATACTTTTCTCAACAGTGGCGCCATCTGACAACAGCGTAAAAGATAACTCTAAAAATTTCCAACAGATGGCGCTGTTAGTTAATTCTCAACTTTCAACTGGGTAATGAGTTCAGGAAAAATGGCCCATCCAATGTTAGTGAAGTCAAACACAACACTAATGCCAACACAATAAGTGTTATATTACCATGGCGATAGTTTCGATCCGTGACATTTTCCTGCCCGTAGTGGAGAGGGACTTCTTCAGCGGTGTCATGTCCTGGTCCCACAGCTACCGGCCACCACAAGTTGTCATTATACAGTGTTTTGTGTGTCTCGTGCGCTTTGTATGGCTATTATACTGCTGTAGGACGCGCGGTACAGTTAAGAGGGCATAGAAATATAGTACTTGGACGACCGAGCTTCGCTCGATTATTATTATAATTAGGCGATTCTTCAGATATTGTACTTGAACATATTTCGAATGAAAAATAAATTAAAAAATTAGCGTTTTTTACCCTAAATTAAATTTTCAGA
>SJJU01005836.1:0-12659 GCA_012932125.1 Conopomorpha cramerella | reverse complement strand
ACACCTGTTCATTCTATCTTGCACTAAGTCAAAAGTTAAATTGCAAGTATCCAGCTCCAATTTGCAGTAACCTATAGGTGTAGCGATAGGTGATAGGTATTCAAATACAGTATACGGTTGTAATAGAAAAATAGCTAGTAGTAGTAGAAGCTGGATGCGAGAAGCCAAGTAAACAGATCACAGTGGCGTGTAATTGGAGAAGCCAATGTCTTGCAGTGGACAAATATGGGCTAATGATGATGATGATAGAAAAGTATATGTAGATTACCTGCGATAGCTAAGTTTTAATCTAAGGGATACCGAAGTCCGTATTTGAGATATTGCACCTTATATATCTTGTCCCGTTACCTTCCCTCAGAAACATAAACATATAAGGTGGTACAAAAGCAAAATACTGTTTATACCAGAGATTAAAAGTATTTATGTATTTATAGATTAAATTATCAATTACACCTGGTCAAAGTCATATTTACTATAATGTATTTACTTTATTGCAGTGAATAACGCATCGCATAAATTGTTGTTATTGCGAATACGCTCAATTTATGACTAAAATAATTAGTTCATAATTAATAGTCAAAATTACATTATTGGGTAAATATTTTCTGTTAAAATTTGTTATCTCTAAATATATAAAAGGAAAAGCTGACAGACTGACTGACATATCAACGCACAGCCCAAACGGCTAAACTTAGGCACTTGAAATTTGGAACGGACATTGCTTAGGTACCGTAGGGATGCACTAAGAAATGAATTCCAGAAATACCCACGGGAACGGGAATTAACGGGAAAATGCTTTTGTATGAAAAATATAAACAACTCAAGTTAGACTCTTGAAATTTGGGATGCGGGTACTACTAAACTACGCGAATGAAATCGTTGGGCACTAGTATGTTATACAATGGATCTATATTTACACTATATATGACGTTAAAGTTTCATTTTTTTTTTACTTGATCTATGGTGCCCTTTGACATGCTTCGATGATCACAACCGATTATCGGAGTTAAATCACACAAGGGCGTGGACATTCTTTGTATGGGTCCGCTTTCGAGTGGGCTTTTTGGAGCGTTTCCGTTTCACTGTCGCTTAAGTCATGGGTTCCGGTCAATAGGAAACTGTCAATAGGAAAAAATCCTACCCTGAGTGCACCCACGCAAACGGTTTGTGCAAGCAGGATAATCGCTTGGCATGAGAATGTTACACGGAAATGGACTAAGCTGGACACTGTACAGTTTACTTTTTAATTAAATAATATGTTATAATGCCCAAGATAGTTGAAAAAGAAACAGATGCAACGACTCTATTCCCAATGATGTAGTGGTCAGCACGTCTGCCTCTGTTCCGGAACGTGGGTTCGATTCTCACCACTGACAGGTGGCCTTACTTAGGTGATGAGCTTTTAGTACTTGTTTTTTTGAGTAATTGATGGGTAGGGAGTTTCTTGTAGGCTTTTCTCCATATGACAATACCCCTTTTGGAACTGTCGTTACTTCCCCGGACAATTACAAAGTGTTGTTAAAATGTTTACAATTTCTATAAGAAAAAATGTATGTAACTCTTTACTTTTTAATGTTGATTTCTATGGTTTTCATATTCATATAATATCTACCTGCCAGCATTTTTAAACCTGACGTAAGCGGACCGAACGCGCCGAAGTCGACAGCTAAGTTTTTATTTTTTAGTTTTTTTTCATTTCGTTCTCACAAGCAAAGTACAGTGTAAAACCGAACAAAGCTACTTACTATAAACTGTACGCCAACATTTGTCACGCACGGGAAAACAGGCGGCAAGTCGTGTGGTGCCTGTTTTCATTTAATTACGCTAAGAAACTGAAATGTGAATCACGCGACTCACCCGGCTCGGCCGCAGATTTCTGACGGCGATAGGAGCTATATTTGAAAATACAATCACGTTTCGGGGTTTTTTTTTTCAGACGACACAACCGAGTTCAACATTTAATTGTGTAAAGCTTAACTTTGGCAGTGCACAGTTTGGTTGTGGGTCAGAAATAGAAGAGCTCGCACGCGTACGTAAGTAATATGCGCTGTTATTGGCTGTTAGGTTTATCAAGCTTAAAGCGAATTCGCTTGTTTCAGCGAAAAAGGGGTGAGGAATCTTCTTTGCAGGTTAATAGTATACCAGCTAGCTAAGCAAGTGCCTACGGTCCACCAAGCATATTTATCCCATCGCCGTTGTAGGGTTCACACATCTTGTGGTGTGCGGGTTTCATCACGATGTTGTCCTTCACCGTACGAGCATTGCGTTGTGTACGTGGGCTCTGAAAAAGAGTCCCATTGATACACGTCCAGTATCCGGACTCGAAACCACGACCTCCCGGTTGCAAGTCAAATGTCCGTCGAACTGGACCACAGACGCTTTCTTTAATTCTTCCTCTCTTATTCGGAGATAATGTAGCACGCTAATTTGTGAAAGGATTATAGGTACACGTTTAGTTATCATAACAGCAAAGGTACAAATCCTTTCTGTTTATAATATTAGTACAAATAACATATAAACAATTGCAATTTGAAGTTGACTTTGTATATGTACCAGTTGAAAAGTGAAAGAGAAAAAAAGAACAGAAAAAAATTATCGTTAAACGGCCGAAATTCGCTAAGTTCCATAAATATAGAGTAATTTAAATCGTAGGAAATGTTCGTTACTTTTATTGAATAAGTAATAGATGGTGGGAGATCGCACGTCAAATCATTAAGGGGTATTTTATTAGATTTCCCATACCACTGCTTGACCATGAAAGTAATAAATTAAAGGAGTTGTGCTTTCGAAACATGCCCCTTCCGTGATTGTGCACGCAGCAAAAAAAAATATATAACTTAATGGGCTTAGGTTGTTAGCCGAACGGAAATTACTGACGAAAGTTCAAATTGTGAGCGATCAGCTTTCTCTAATGTTTTATGCATAATGCACACGCCCATAAAGTCACGGCTGTTCCCTGCTTTGGGGGCGGGCGGAGACTATTGTTATTCACCGGTCACGATAGAGATTTGTTTCATAGTTTATAGAGTTTTTAACAAGCATGCGTCTACCTTCATAGTGCAAACCGCCAGGATGCGGAATAACTGGCCGGAGTCTGTTTCCTGCGCAATACAGTCTTAAGGTCTTCAAGTCGCGGGTGAATCGGTACCTAATGAACAAGTGTGCTCCATCGTAGACCACATCGCTGCTTAACATCAGGCAGGATGGTGGTCAAACGCTTGTTCATAATGATAAATAAATAAATATTGTTTTGTCGTTTAGTGTTGTGAATTTAAAAAAGTGTGCGGGGTGGAAGGTCATCGAGAAAAATAGAACTATTTAATAACAGGCAAGGATTTGTCTATACATTTAGCCTGTTGTGATTTAGGTATAATAAATATAATATGGCTAAAACATTCCGTGTGCAACTTGCTTTAAAGATTTCGAATATGCATAATCATAAATAGGTAGGGTCGGCACAAAAAATGGTCAACATTCCTAAGGTTGTAATAAATGAGTTTAAGTCATTAGACAAGTAGGTTAATTTTTCCTTTCCACGACATGATAGATTTACCTTAATTTCATTTTAGTTACATACTACCGGACGTTCATAAAAAGTTAAAACGTTGACTAAGTTATTGATGTATATAAACTGGTTTAGCGTCCAGCTTTGGAGACCTTCACTAGAAGTGCACTAGCGCTATTCCAAATATCGCATAGTCAGAACAAAAAGGACCCAATACGAAACATGCCGAATATATAATTTAAGTTTTGTATATTTTATGTTAAGGTTCAATTTAATAAAATGACACTTTTTGTTTTGTGTCACTTTTTTTTCTAAATGTGCGATATATTATTCATAATCATCATCAGCCGCATGATGTTCACTGCGGGACGAATGCCTCCACCGATGATTTCCATTAACAGTTGGGGGGATATACCAATAATCGCCACGCTAGGCAGGCGGGTTGGCGATCGCAGTGGTGTTGTGGTTTAACTCACAGAGTGCGCTGCTGCCCGTTCTCTGCAGAGATCCCTCGGTCGCCTCTTACGACCCCCGTGACGGGAAATGTTGGACTGGGGTGGTGAAACATGTTTTTTATTCGGCGTCACCACATAGATTCATATTAATACGTAAATATATAAATACGCTTTGGTATTAAAATGCGTAAAGTGTATTTTTTTATACCACGGTAATAGTCATGAAAACTTTTAGATTACTTTTCAAGCGAATTCATAAAAGGAGTATCTATTTATGTTTCTTCACAGGTAACTTTATCGTTAATGAACCGATTTCGATGATTATTTATTTGTTGGAAAGAAGATAACTTCAAAGGTGGTCCTATGAGGAAGTTTAGATATCATGAAGATAGACAAAAAAATCGTAGGGGCGATTATCTTAATATATAAAAATCCAGTGTCATAACGTTTGCTCCCAATATTCACAAAAGTTGTAAATGTAATTTCGTCCAATTTGAGTTAAAGGATAGTTTATATTTCTTGACATCTACTGCTGGGCACAGGTCACCTTGCAGGTTATACTAATTTTGTATTCATAATAATAGTTAAGACAGTACAGCGTCTGTCGAGTCCACTAGTAGTTATAATGACAATATGGGTAACAATCGGTTCGTTTTTCTTTAAAATTATACTTGCTTGTCCAACTGTACAATGGAAGCGGTCAACTCTCAAATGATTTTGTAATCATTGATCAGCCGCGGCGATGGTCGTTGTCGTCGATGTAATCACACAAACCTTTCCCTCCGATTTTTTTTTTACCATGAATAAATAATCACACCACCTCATTCAGGTATAGGTACTACATGTAAAAAAAACAAGTTACACATATTGATGTGTGTCGGCTACGCCAACGTTGCGGCGTACAAAAGTATTTATTATTTATTATAGCGATGAATAGAATCTATGTATGTACATACATGTATTCACAATAAGTAATATGTTTGTGTAGTCAAACCGATTGTGATTGTAAGGAATACATTAACGTTTCATTACACAATTATAGTAAAAAAATACAATATGTCGAGTGGTCAATAATTCACAGTTAATTATCACTTGTAATAAAGTAGCTTTCCGCCCGCGGCTTCGCCCGCGTGGACTTCGGTTATATTGCGGTATAAAGGAATATCTTTGTTTTCCCTCGGGAATAACATTTTTTCCGGTGTAAAAAGTATCCTATTATTTAAACCGGACTTCTAACTCTACGTCTGTAAAAATTTCAAAGCAATCTGTTCAGTAGTTACGGCGTGAAAGCGGAACAAACAAACAAACTCACTTTCCCATTTATAATATTAGTAAGATGAGTTTTGTCACGTAGTGTTTTCGAGCCAAAATACTTGTTCGATAATTTTTTTAATGAAACGCTCACAGACATTATAACTCAATATAGTCCACCGGGTATATAGGCGCGAATATAATCAAAGACAAGCTTGAGCTTACCTTTGGTATTTACTCGACGTTTCGGCGCAGTTGCATGAATAGTGGTTGGTAATAGTGACTCTTTGAATGTGGTTGCGGATTCGTATCAAACCAGTGAAAGAAAGAAAGTCGTGACCACGACGCATGCAACTGCGTCGAAACGTCGAGTAAAATGACAAAGGTAAGCTCGAGCTTGTCTTTGATTATATTCGCGCCTATATACCCGGTGAACGATATTGTGTTTCAAAATACTTGAACCTATATCATTTCACATAATCCACGTTATAAGCTACTAGCTGAACCGCGCGGTGTTACTCGAGCTTTTTTTGTTCGTTCCCGTGGGAATTTCGCGGTAAAATATAGCCTATGTTACTTGTCGATAATGTGCTTTCGAATGGTGAAAGAATTTTTAAAAACGGTTCAGTAGTTTTTGAGCCTATTCATTACAAACAAACAAAGGTTTCCTCTTTATAATCCTATCAAGTTCCGTAAAAATCCGTACAGTAGTTTTACAGTGAAGATATAGATTCAGACAGTCGATTTGTGAATTTTCTGGGACAAAGTTGTCAGAAGAGTTATGACGTCATCAATGCAGTCGGTTTACATTGTACGTTTCACTATCCAATATTACTTTCTGTTCTGTATAAATACTTGCGCCACGTGAACGAGGCACTGCCGAGTCCCAAGCGCTCCTTCCGCAACTATCTCACGGGAATATGGGTATTCATGCAGCCGTCGCGCCTATTTTCGGGAACTCCCCGAAATTACTTCTTTATTAGGGTTCCGTAATGAAATCGGGGCTTCGTCAGGGTTGCCACTTTGTTTACAGCGCCAGTAACTTTTTATTTTAGTGTCCTGTTTGATGTCACCTGCTTTGTGCCTATTGAAGGTTATGGCTTGTTTACGTTGGTATCTATGTTTGTATGTGTATACTTTTTTTTATTTTATCGTCCGGTCGTTGTAATTGGCTTAGTAACCTGTAATTTGCTTTGTAATAATTTTGTTCTGTAAAATGTTTGTTTACATAAGGCAAGTGGTATCCCCGCGCTTTCATCCAGTTAATTTCAGTTATTCACACAAACTTCAATACCTACACGAGTAAAGTTTCAGCACAGTTTAGTTTCCGTTTCCTAGCAACCTGCTTATATCATTTCATAACAAACTAGGTGTACTGAGTGGTGTTTTCTTTTTGATCCCGTGGGAATGCCGGCTATTTTACGCCGGCATTCCCAAGCCTATGTTACTCAGGGATAATGTAGCATTCTAATATTAAAGAATGGTCGGAATCTGGTCAGTAGTTTTTGAGTTTTCGTAACAAACATCCATACGCTAATGCAAACCTCTTTTTAATGTTAGTATGGATAGAAGTACCCTGACAGTGTTACAAGAAAATTGATCTCGTCCTGTTGGATTTTTTTACGAAATATTAGCATATTATTACGTGGTAACTCAATATTGTTCACCGGGTACATTAGGCGCGAATATAATCAAAGACAAGCTCGAGCTTACTTTTAGTTATTTTACTCGACGTTTCGACGCAGTTGCATGCGTCTTGGTCACGAGTGGACTGGAGTGCGGTGAACAATATTGAGTTATAATGTCTGTGCGCGTTTCATTAAAAAAATATTACGTGTTATTCCAACGTACTTATAAGCAATATTATTGTCCGTCCAGTTGTTTTCGCGTGAAAAAGTAACATGTTTGTTTCAAAATATCCATTCGAGACAATTTTTATACGTAGGTAACGTAACGTTTAGGTATAATAATGTTTCTAAACGATTGCGAGTAATCTTCAGCAAAAGTCTATCTTTCATAGGTATTAAGACATTTTTGGAATCACAACCCTAATGAAATACAATAGAGTTCAAATCTCACAGGCAAAACCACTAGTAGGTACATCAAATGTGCTAAACAAGCTGCCTGTATGTCACAGCTCCCATCACTGTCATTTCTACTTTGGTATAATATACATAATTGCGTGTACAGTGAGCCAAAAATTACTTGGCAGGACCCGCTGCCAAGTTTTTCTATTCCTGACCTGGGAACACACATTTCGTGCCCCTACCATTAACTTATGATCCTATTTCATATAGTATGTACTATAACTTCTTAGGGTACAATGGGACTGACATAGTCACTGTGTGTACTAAAGTCCCTAAAATATATAAGATTTTCTTAAAATCCTTTTGAAACTGTTTCTCGCACAATGTTCGACTGGATAAATTAGAAAAAAAACTACTTCAATTAGATGGCCAGATCTTCTACAGACTTGTATTTGAATTGTTCTGAGATCGTAGCGGCAAACGATGTTACATCGCTGTGTTAATAAGGACGACAGTGAAGTGAAAATAACGAAATCAGCAATGGACATCACATGCAATGCAACTACCGGAGTGTAGTATACTTAGGCCCCAGAACTAGTAGCCCCTACAACATTAAAAGTTCATCTGGTGTTATTGGCTCCGCTATCATCAAACCTTGATTTTTTATCATTATAGTACCTTTATTCCAACAAAAAGAAAAAAAAACATAAATGCGGTTCAAAGATAAGGCTTCTTTTTTGGAGTCAGTTAAGAAATACTTTGTTGACGTCACAGAGATATATAAATGTTCCGTCCTGTGGTATTTTACTAGGGGAAATATACCGTAATATATCGAAATATGTCGAGCAATAATATACATTATAGCTCTACGTCTCTGACGGCCTTTTAAATAATGACCTCAAGGAAAAACTTGTGAACAACACAAAATACCTCGCACGCACAATAAAATGTAATTTGGTGAGTGAAATGTGAGTCAGACAGATTATAGGGGAAGTTCCCGTGACGTTCACTTGATGGTGTTGTGCTTCTATAATCCAAAACTGACGTTCAGAATAAAACGAAACAATGAACATAGCGAAAAACATGCAGGAATGAAAACGTGATAATATTTTCTGTCCATTACTGCGTACTTGTGTAAAGTTAGTACCTACATAATTTTCTATGCATTTTTGGTGTTGAAAGGCAAGAAAGTCTTGCAAGTGTTTCTTTTGTGTATAGACCGTTGAAATTTTACCTATGGTGTTATAGCCAGAAGCCGCAGCTGGCGTATATAATGACGTCTCTCAAAGGTAAAATAACTGTGAACGGTCTGTATATCTTACCTACTAATGTCATATTTTATATTGGAATATAATAAGTTGAGCGCCTAAAAATACTAAGTTGAGCAGCAAAATTACTAATTGAGCAGAAATTTTTTTTATTTTGTATTTATTAGCTGACCAAATCAGTAATTTTGTCGCTAAGTCAGTATTTTGGTTAGGTTAGACTTTTTTGATGCACATTTAAATACTATCCTTTTATATTGAGAGTGAGCCATTGATGTCAGAAGCAGTACGAAAATCTATCAAAAACATTTCGTGGGACTTTGTGACGGGAGGCGATGAGATGCAAATAGCGTTCTTTTTTTCTCATTTCCAAAATACATTTTTCGCTGCAATTATTGTGTTAGTGTAGTGGATTTAGTGTAATAATGTGCTGGTGATGAAAATATTGTAGTGAGAGTGAGAAGTAAAGGAGAGGACTCCTATTTGATCAATTTGTTATTCCCGTATAATGTGCATTGAAATGTAATGGTCCACCCTCACGTTGTGTTTTTGACACGACTTTGACTATTGACGACTTTATCGATAGACTATGGCTATACTATAACTTGAACACGAAGAGAACTACTTTGTTTGTGGCAGAATGGTCGGCTTTAAAGCTGAACATAAGAGCCAAGAAAAAAAAACAAAATATTTCGTAATGTAATTCTCCAGTGATGTTTTGAAAATGATAGCTGACAAGAGCAACCGTGCTAATTGTAAACACTATTCCTGTACTCCCATTGAATCTCACAAACATTGTACAAAATAGAATAGCATGACGTCACGGAAAATTCGATAAGTAATTATCTCCGTCCGGAGAGGTCGTCTATTTCCACGACAGTCAATAGTAAACTCCGCACCTAATCCCCGCACGGTTCAACGTTCACTAATACCAAGTTCAATGTAACGCGATCAAACATGGCGTTACAAAGCAGACAACAATCCTATTTGTCCCAAGTTCTGTTTTCGAAACTTTGTTTGCCCCGTCGCCCGGCGCAAACAGATGTGACCAATCAACGCCTAGGCCTAACTACGTCTGTCAATACGGCAACGTAGCTTCGAGGCTCGTTGAGGAAACGCTGCAACGTCTCATGGGAGGCTCGTTGGCTTTTAGCAAGCGCCGCTAGTTTCCCCCTTTGATTCTGTGAGGGACATGCCCGTTACGATTTTTCCCGGATGTACTTTTGCAACATTGGGCTGGCGAATCTCAAGACAATTTCGCCGCCGTTAAGTACACTCGTGGACAAAATTCCGGGTCATATATAAACATTATCCTTATTAATATTATAAATGGGAAAGTGGGTTTGTTTGTTCCGCTTTCACGCCGTAACTACTAGACCGATTGCTTTGAAATTTTGCATACGTTAAGTAAGATTAAATAATAGGGTACTTTTTATCCCGTAAAAAAAATTATATTCCCGAGGGAAACTTAGATTTTTCCGTAGGAATGATATGAAAATTTTATATATTAGATAAAACTAGTAATACTGGATAAAGAATATTCAATATTACAATACTTTTAGACTGTTTGTAAAGTAACTACAACAGCAGTTTTAGTGTTTTTTGGTTTTTTACTTTTTGAGTTGTAAAATATTTTAAGTAATCCGCGGACAATGTAGTGAAATCCAAGTAAAATAAAAAATGTTACTGTGAAAATTAATGAACAGGTGTGCCTCATCGTAGACCACTGACCATCGCTGCTTAACATCAGGGAGGATGGTGGTCAAACGCTTGTTCAATGTGTTAAAAAAATTACGTTATGTAGCAGTTTCTTCCAATTCTCCTCGACCGCGAGATATTTAGATGTGTTGTGTTCACAAAATTATGTGTGTCCCAGAATTTTTGCTCACTAGTGCAGTAGCGATTGACTCGATCGCTACCACAGTACCTACTTTGGCACGTAACATTGATTGAACGAGGCCAAAGGACTGATTATTATCGAAAGGATCAGTTGAAGCGTGCGTTGTCTTTGACAGTAAATCTATTTACTTAATACAATTGCTTCGCGTAATGCTCTTTTTATTTGAGCATGACTTGAGAAATGAGAATGTCGTCGTCGTGTATTTGTGTACAAAAGCACCGCAGTAATTTATCAGAGATTACTAAAAAAAAAATTCTGCTCCTCGTACAATATTCGCTGTTTAAGTAATATACTATAGACTACAACTATTGAACTGTGAACTAAAGACGAGAGATGAGATTTCTATATATCTCATAAACACACGTCATAAGTGTCTAGGGATCAAGAACATTTTTAGCTCTAAAAAAATCGAATTTATTTAAAACAAATCTAATCTTCTGGATTGGTCACCTACCTAATTCCCCATGACTGTATCAATGACTTATCACCACATTTTGAATAAATGATGAATTAATACAGTTTTTGTAAAATATATTCTTGATTGCAATCTTCTAAAATGTACTTGATCCCTAGACACTTTTGATGTGTGTATATTATTATAAATACGAAACATACTTTAGATCCTCTTTTATCTTTGACTTGCGGTTGCGGTTTGAAAGAAGATGTAGTGACCAAAATTGAAAAGGGCATGCTTCGGTGGTTTGGGCATATGGAGAGAATGGATGAGGTCGATTGACGAATGAGATTTATATGGGTGATGTCCGGTGGGTATTGGCCGGGTGAGAAGAGGTCGCCCCAGAAGGACATAATATTGACCAGATTGGTGATGTCCTGGCGGAAAAAGTACTCGAAACCGGAGGTCATGTATGAAAAGGTTTATGAATGTAGATGAAGCGAAAGGGGTATGCCAGGACCGTGACAAATGGAGATCTGTAGTCTCTGCCTACCCCCCTGGGAGACAGGCGTGATGTATGTATGTATCGTCTTTTAACACTGTAACGAAATTCGGATTTCCTATTACATCTATATTGTCGTGTTAGTTCCTCCACTTATAACTTAAGAACGGATGAACCGATTTGGTTGAAAATTGTGGGTGGGGAGGTAGCTTAGAACCGGGAGACGGACATAGGATACTTTTTACCCCGATCCTGTTGGTCGCTTCGCTACATTGAGGATGTTATAGTTTGTATGAAATACTGAAACTACGCGAATGAAATCGCGGGGCGTCCACTAGTTCTATATAAGTAAAACACAATCCAGCTGATGCGATACGCACAAAAATGACCAATGAAACAACCAGCATGCCGCCAATAGACCTAATCAAAGACCGTGGCGCCGCCGTTTTAGGCCCGTCATTAGTACGAAATAGATGTCACACCGCACCATGCTTACTAATGAGGGCCACTAAAACGACGCTCGGCCTGTTGCAAAATACATTGGCGGGGCTTGAGCCGCACCGAGAATACGAAAACAGATAACTATTTGTGTTTGCTACGTGATTGACAACATATATATCCTTATTGACGCAGCTCGAGATGTTCATAATATTTGTAGTTGTTCTCTGTATTGTAATCAGCGATTCAAAATACCTACAGCTACCACTGACAATCAATAATGAGCTAATGGATAAAAAAAATAAAAAACAAAATAAAAATGATGATGTTCTTATATAACAGAGTGCGCTTACAAAGCTACAAAAGATTGAATTGATTAATACTTTATTATTATTTTCACAGCTAAAGACCGCACAAGTACGCATTGCTTTTATACATAGGTAACCAGCCAGAAAGAAAACAAAGATAAAGATATAGATTGTTTTTTATTGACCGCACAATTTGAATCAACTTGTTTTTAGCTTCATCAGCACCATCCGTGATCTTTTATGTAATCGTTTAACTTTTTTTTATCCCATTAACCACTAAAAGAAAAATAACCGAAAAAAACCGAAAATAATTCAAATTTGAAAGATTTGTGATTTGACCATGGACGCCATTTTCTAAACTAAACCAAATTTAAATGACAGGAAACGGAAAGCAACAGTTTCAAATAAAAATAAACTTTTGAATGGGTAAAGTTTTGAGGTAACAAACGTAAAATATGCTTCCAAATTGAAAATCCTTGTTTTTAAATTGGTTAAAACGCTATGAGCAGGTTGAAGTTACTCTTAGGTGCAGTGTTTTGTCTTATCCGGGCCTTGTACGTTGTTCTAATGTCAGAAGGTCCGTCAACCATTTTGACAATCAAGGTGACGTATTA
>SJJU01005834.1:0-20439 GCA_012932125.1 Conopomorpha cramerella | reverse complement strand
TTTTTTTTTTTTTTACGTGGGGGAATCCTCATGGACTCCCCGCCGCCATGGGGACAGCGAACGAGGTAGTGTCGGACTCTTACCGACTAAACCCCCACGATGACCTCCGTGTCGCAAGCAGGGCGGGTCCCGGGTGTACCCGAAGAAATTGCGTCAGGACCCGCCCAAGCGATCTGTCCGGCACTCGAACTCCGGCTCGGGGCAGACGGTGGCGTGTCTGCCCCAGCGACCTCCATCGCTGACGGCGGTTACCAGGTCATAGGGTAACCGCCGCCCTTCTCGGGGCCATACAAGCAGGTGCCGGGAACCCCACTCCGACACCCACGACCCCAAGGACCCCTTTTAGGACGCCTTATACGCCAGGCAGGGGATACCGTAGTCCTATTCTTGTCTAAACGCCCGGAACTACAGGGCTCAGCAAATAAATGACTGCCGCAACGTGTTTCTATGGTGACTAAATAATGTTTGAACAATAATTCGACGGCAGTGCCTTGGGTAACAACGATCATTTATTACGCGCCGTTTAGTAAAACAAACACGGGGTTGCTTGTATACAACTAAGTAACTAACCTTAAAATTTTAATACTGAGTGTAAAAGGACCCCGAGCAATGGTTTTAGAAACGTTGCTGGGCTCGTCAATATGAACAACTTTTGCTATGGCGAGAATGCGGGGAAACGAAAAAAGATTTTTATTTCCATATAAAATGTCATCTCACGAGGCAGAAAATTATCTATTTTGTATGGAGCAAATGCCCGCATGCCGCCATGGTAAATGTTATCCATATTGGCGAACCCAGAAACGTTTCTAAGACTTTTGCTCTGGTCCTTTTACACTCAGTTTACTTCTCTGTAACTTCTAGCTCTATAAAAATTTCTCAGTCAATTCCAAGTCTTAATTACAATGTCTTATTGGTCTTCCGCATTGGTTTCTACACGGCGACGTCTGTTGTCTTTTGATTGACTTTTCAATACGTGTTACAGTGCAAAAAGATGCGTGGACGATTAAAGTCAACCCTGAGCAAACTGTATGAACCAATTCATCTTATGAGTCCCTAGAAGTTACAGACAACATTTGTTCGACAAGTTACGATATTTGTTTTATAAAATTCTGTTTTTTTTTCTTTCTTCGTAAAGTGGTTTTGTTGTGTTTTTCAAGTGCGTTTTTGGTTTCCTTTTAGTGTTTGCATAACTGTCCGGCCAAAAAATGAATTTCACGAAAAACACACCGGATTCCAATTAGCATTTGTACGGATCCGGATTAAAATGGAATTCCAAAACCGCTCAGTACAAAATATGCATTATGTTTATTGATTTACCTGTTACCCATGTAATAGCATGCAATTGCTGTCAAAAAGTTATTTAGGGAATACGCAGTGAATAAATTATCCTTTGACTTGGCGATATTAGTGTTATTATAGAATTAGGATCATAGGTTTGCAGGACTAGACTTAGACCTAGATTAAAATTTGTTCCAGTATCACCAATGTATGTACCAGGATACTAGGTACGGTAAGAGCATAAGCTAGTATTTATTCATACATACAATTACGTCCTTAATATCTAAAAGAGAGTGAACGAAACCATAGGATCACAAGGACCACATTTAGCATAATAAGGAATCGAGGACTTCAATATGGGCCTTCAGTTACCAGATTCTAGCTCATAGCTCGATACAACCTAAAACAGATCCCATAGCCGGCTCCTACAACATACCAGGAAGAAGGTCTACTGATGAATTCTATTTACTTCCCAGATCAGCAGTGTTTATTCAACCTGTACTTTAAAATTAATTAATAATAAAAAAATAAAAGTAATTAAATACACTTCACGCCTTTAATACCAAAGTGGGGTAGGCAGAGGGCTAAGCAAGGTCCCACGGTTCACCAAGCGTATTTAACTTAACGTGACAGGTTGTGAGCCCATCGCAGTTACAGGGTTCACACACTTTGTAGTGTGCGGGTTTGCAGAACCCGGGCAGAACGATGTTGTCCTTCACCGTACGAGCGTTGCGTTGAATACATAGGCTCTAAAATATGCATTGTAAAGTATATACTCTGAAAAGTGTAAATCACACAGGCCCATCAAGTCAATTATATTGACGTGAACAAATCGTAAGTAGGTAATCATACCAAAAACAGCGTCTTCACAAAACTTATGACGGGTTTTCATCTCAACCGTAATTTAAACATCATTTCATGTTTAAGAGTTCCTCTCTCGCCCTGAGGTCATCCTTTACAAAATCCTTCACCGTTATACCATTTATACGTGAAATTCTCTTTTAGTACAGTTAAAATATCGACTAGTTTAAATATGTCTCTCTTATGTATAGCGGTTCCTTTCAACTCGTGTTTCTCTCGATGTGAGTCCCTAACTGTACCTATATAAGTAAATTTATTTTTGACACATTGATTGATGCCATATCCATCTATAATAACATTATTACAAAAGAGAAGTGCATATAATTTTGAGCTTTTCGATGAACTATTAAAGCTTGATATCGAACAATCCTATGTAGAACATGAAAGTGCAGCAAATGCATCCAATTGTACGGTTATTTCAAAAGGTGTTGTGGTAGTTTAAATTCTTATGGGAAAAGGAAATCGTTGGTGGTATATGTCCATGTTAAGACTTATTATTAACTATTGTAACATTTAAATATTAAATCACTGAATTCGTCCGGCAAAATTGCGAACGTCAATCTAATTTTATAATAAAGAATTGAAAAGAAAAAATTATGATATTTAGTGATAATGTGATTCGTGACTTGTTTCGTTTAAGGCAAACAATATTAAATATCATAATGGATTCTAGTTGGTCATCAGTAAAGATGTACTAGTAGGTACAGCATTTTAAGAGAAAGATTTGTCTGACAGTACAGTAATGCAAGGGAATGGTATGTTAGCTAGATTCCCAGGGAGGTAAAGAACGGATTAAGACTGCATACAACATGCGTCAATTTAAAGCTGTATTCTTATTTTTGTATTATGTTATCAACTTTACTTATACGGTCGGCATTGCCTGTCAAAAATAAAATCATACTCAGAGACGATGCGTTCGGCGTAATCAAAGCATTCTGATAAAAACGTTAAGGTGATAATATTCTTCATCTGTTTGACACGCCGAATGTATCAGAATGACAGCTGTCATGGGAAATGCCCGGGTCGGATGTTGGATAGTCTTTTGATCACAGTTATTGTTAATCTGTTATTAATGATGCTTGCTTGTTTTGTATCGATTTTGTGCTTGTATGAAGATTTCAGTTTTACTTCCCTCACAAGCATAATTTCATTACTGAAATTCTCTTAAAACTTTCGCAGACGGTAAATAGACACACAATGGAAGTTTTATTGTTGCAACGACTATATCCGTTCACTGTGCGGGAAAGTGTTAAAAACAGAATAACATGAATTGTCTCTTTTGTTTGTAACGTATTTGTACTTAATTTGTTATACATCTTCTATGTATGCATGCAAGGAAAATAATTTGTCAATGCTAAATCAGTTTAGCGAAATAATTCTTAAGAAAAAAGGTGTATAGTATACCCAGTCCTAAATTAATCAAAGGTTAAAAGGTTCGTTCCTAGAATCTAAGGGCCTTAATTGCTATTTCGAAATTACACAAAGCTCAACTTAACTTGTCAGTTGTATGTCAAATACTGAATAACCAGTTCAAGTAGACCTGTAATAACCGTTGTATAAGTGACAACGCGTTTATTGGTAAGGGGGTAAGTAAACAAGTGCTAGTATTTTATTAGTAAACACTTGCATACTAATAAAACCAGCCCAAAGAAGCGTGCACGGCACACAGTATTGTCAAATGTACAAATAAAACGACCAGAACAGCTCACATTCAGGAGCCAGAACTGATGATGTGGAATAAAAACAACAAAGCAACGGTATGTCTGTTTATTTATAAGGTAGAGGTACATACTTACATCCACAATTCCACACGTACTTAGAAGTAGACGAGGCATGTGTGTATCGAGGCGTTTGGCGTTGTCGCCGGGACTAAAATAACACTTGATTTTGATCATCGGGAGAGAATAGCTTTCGTTTTCTGTAGCCGATATTTTTTGTTACTACATTTCATTTGACGACCGAGTTAGGATAGTGGTTATGGTTAGGTCTTTATGACATAAGTGTCGCAGATATGATTTTCGTCTATGGCGTATACGGCGTCGAAAGGCGTGCGTTTTTGGTAAGGCTCCTCTGTTAGACAGGTAAGTATGGCTGAGTTGCAAAAGGGAGCTTTAAATTTAAAATGACTATATTTTAATGGACCAATGGCGCCTCAGTATTTCTCCAACTTGTTCATTAAAAGAAAAGACCTGTTAAAAATTTGTCTTTTCTGCATCTCACTGTCAGGATCATTATTAAAAATTCAATGCTTTTGCTTGAGACGCATTTGTCTTTCTTTGACACTTGACATTAGAGTCAGGAAAAGTATAAAACGTTTTATGGTTCAAATTTAGGAATATGGGCCTATGATCTGTTTTATCGTGTGAATCTCGGTGTTTCATCTTTCCAAGTATGTTAGTAGAAGTATGTCTCTATTATACTTATCTTAAGACAATTTTATTTGTTCGCTACGTTGTTTATATAAAGAAGTATATCACGGGAAACGGTACTTTTGTCACAGTACTGACTGCCTGATTACAGCAAAATCACAATATGATTGAATCATTATTCTTAAACTAAAGATATATAATATAATATCTATAAGATAGTTTCTTCTTGTAATACACATAAAAGGCAACCGAAGTCTTATTGTTGTGCGAAAGAGCGTTTGACAAACGGATAGACCACTGGTCCTACATACCATACCTGGGGGAATAGCCCCCTACTTTGTCAAGCTTAAAGTAAGCCAAAAGTACTACATGTCCTCAAATGAATGATCTACTCGAAATTTTATTACCTACTGGACGTGAGTTATGTTTGTACCTTCGATAAAAAGCAGTGCAATCACGTTAAATGTATCATTTAAACTTTTATATCTCACTGAATAAAAACTACCCGTTCTATGGAATTCCATTAAAAAGCCAGTAAAAGGCAAGCAACAAATGAAGAACCGTTTAAAACCCTGAGACGCCACAGACAAAAAACAGAACAACGAGAAAAAAAACTAGTCTACGGGCTTTTTATACTCTTGCCTTTTTTGTGAAATATATGTGGCTGGATGCGTTGTGTATTTAGGTCCATAAAGACACCTGAAATAAGGTTGGTTTTTGTTTGTACGTTTGTCTGGTCAGTTATCCTACATGTCGGGTCAAAGTGAGATGAAAAGTAACACAACATCACCGTAGGCTCCATGGTAAATTCTTATTGCTGTCATCTTCAACTCGGTAGGTTGGTGTGTCTTCACAGCATGGGGTCTGTCAGTGGTCCTAGTTCACCATGGCCTGGACCAATGAGTATTGGTAAATTTTCTAGGGAGCTGCGTTTAAAATATGTGAGCTATTTATTATATATCATATATTTTTTTACTTACCTGCTGTAAACTGTTTTGTTTACTTTATTTGTAATAATCTCTCAGTCCACTCTTTGTGCTGTAAAATATGAATGCTGTGGTAGCATGTAACTAGGACTGTATGTTATCTTGTGTTACTTAAATATTTTAATGTCTTGTATGTATATGTATACATGTGTGTCTTGTTGGCATATAACATATAAATAAATAAATATAAACTCGCTGTAACCGGCAGTGTCACCCGTAGTTTACTCCGTCAATTGGGAATATCGGAATAAATTATAGCTTTTATTCCGATATAATGTAAAGTTTTATGTAAATCCGTTTACATAGTAGGTATTTTATATATATATATATCCTTTGTTACTGAGGGATAATGGTGAAGGAATTATCGAAATCCATAGTAGTTTTTGAGTTTATTCGTTACGTAAAATTTTTTCCTCAATACAATTTTTTTTTAGTCTAGATTAGCTGCCCCGGCAACATTTGTTTTATCATAGGAAATAGCTTTTGTACCCCGTTAAAGTGTATTAGCCAAGTCGGTCCAGCCGTTCTCTAGATTTAGCGAGATTAACGAACATTAATTCATGTCTATATGTATATATGTTACTGTAAAAGCTCGAACTGCAGTAAATCCTAAGATATTCCAGTAAAACCTAAGATGTACCAATTCCTAATGGTAAATGTCCAAAAAGGTTTGCAGTTCGAACTTTTACCACCATTCCGTTGGTAGGATTTACATTAATGACTCGGTAAATGTTGAAAAAAAAACAATGTCAGCTGATAAATATTCAAATGTGGAATTGGGCCAAAATGTAAGACTGAATGTTATTGACAGAGCTAAAACTGACCCAAAAAGACCCATTATTGCGGTTGTTATAGATGTAAAAGACAATGAGTTTTACCAACTAGGAACCAAAATGGGAATACTAAAACAGCTTTACACCAAGAATCAGTTCGCCGCATGCTCTGAAGATTTTATAAAGATAGAAGAAGTTGTTTCGGATAAAGAAGTGAGTCTTCGAGAAGTTGTTGGAAAATTGTCGTTAACTGGAGGACAAGGATTCAAAAAATGTAATTGTCAAAAAAAATGCTCGACAAAAAAATGCACCTGCAAATCATCAGGATTACTTTGTAATTCTAAATGCCACAATAGCAATCCGTGTTGTAACAAGTGAAATGTTTTTTTCAGGTACCTTACCTATTAATTAATTTAATTTAATTGTCTTTTTTTTACTAAACCAAATAATAAGAAAAATAATTATTAAGTTAGACTAGCTTACGTAAGCATTATATTTGTATTTCATTGTTAAATTCCAAATAGAGAAGTACTGATTCAGTTAGATAGATATGATAGAGATTGAGATATTCAGAGGTATACGTTATGTGTTTTTTCAAAATAATTTAAATAAGTTGGTGTTAGTTTGTACTTATTACTATTATATGATACCTTCATAATACTATGTACCAGTTTTGACTTATAGTTAATTAAAGTAAATAATTAAGAATTACTCATTGTTTTATTCCTAAAACCAACATCTACCAGCTGACAGTGGTAAAACCTAGCATATACAGAATTCGAAAGGTACAAGCTCGAAAAAATCGTCGTATTTTCAGAAATTCTTACATTTACCAACTCATGTCGGTAAAACCTAAGACTAACACTTAAATCTTAAGATTTACCGAAGTTCTAGCTTTTACAGTAACATATAGAACTAATAGCCATAAAGAAGCTCTCTCATACTTAGAAAGTACAATTTATAAAAATGTGGTGCTAATCACAGACTCTCAAAGTGGCCTTAAGCATCTAATATCCTGTACCTTGCTAATCTTGTTAATTTTAGAACCTACTTAATATAATATAATATGTATATGTTAATAATTAAGGATAAGGGTACGATGGGATTGTCATCATCACCCTAGTGATAAAAATCACAGAATAAAAAAAATTTTTGAACAAAAAAAAAACGAGTGCACATTCATACTGAACGTGAATAGTTATCTAGCAGTTGACTGACGTGATTCAGCATCGCACGTCGCATCGCCGTATCTCGGCGAGAGCACACAATAACATCCCTTCCTCGCGAAATTCTTTTATCAAGTAATATATTACTTCCGGGACAGAAGTGGGAAGGTATTTATGAATCATGCGAAGAGTTTGATATCGCGGTTTGGCTTTTTGATATTTCCCAACGTTCATTGAAGCTATTTTGTTTACCTACCGTAGTCCATTTTCTGATCGGCATTCAGTAAGTTCAGTGAGCTACCTATAAACGAGTGTTTTAAGATGTTGTAATACTCTGAGTTAATAAGTAAATAAATCGCCTTCTTCAAGGTATCCTAATTTAAAGATTAAGCTTAACATCTAGCATAAAATTGTGCTTTATCAGTATGTTTTTCCTAATATCTAATATATAAAATTCTCGTGTCACAGTTTTCGTTGCCATACTCCTCCGAAACGGCTTGACCGATTATTACCAAATTTTATATGTGTATTCAGTAGGTCTGAGAATCGGCTACTATCTATTTTTTATGCATCTACCAGTTGTATTTCTCCCAATACACGGAGTACAAAGGCAACTTATTATAGCAAAACAAATGTTTGCCGGGGCAGCTAGTCTAATATATAAAATTCTCGTGTCACAGTTTTCGTTGCCATACTCCTCCGAAACGGCTTTACCGATTTTTACCAAATTTCATATGCGTATTCAGTAGGTATGAGAATCGGCTACTATCTATTTTTTAAACTTCTACCAGTTGTATTTCTTCCAATACACGGGGTAACTAATTACGGCAAAACAAATGTTTGCCGGGACAGCTAGTATTCTATAAGTATTTATATACAACATTTTTATTTCGTAAGTGGACGCCCCGCGATTTCATTCTCGTAGTTTCAGTATGTCAGACAAACTATAACACCCTCTATATAGCGCCACGTCCTACAGGACCGGGATAAAAATCGTATATCTCAAGTCCGTCTCCTGGTACTAAGCTACCTCCCCACCAATTTTCTACCAAATCAGTTCAGCCGATCTTGAGTTATAAATAGTGTAACTAACACGACTTTATTCTATATATATACATATACGTATATACTAGTGGACTCGACAGACGTTGTCATTTTTTACGTGGGGGAATCCTCATGGACACCCCGCCGCCACACAGTGGGCTGAAATCGGAAGGTTTGGACTTAGGGCTGATTTGTACAATTATTGATTCTTGGCAGTATTTAACACATTTTCATGTTTTTAAATAATGGCATTTAAAATTTTTTATGGAGAATTTTTTTTTAATATTTCGTCTGAAAAACTATAAATAAAAAACGAAGAAGTGTCTACTGCACAACTACACACACAAATAACTACATAAAAACCGGTATTATGTAAAAAATAACGGTGTAACACCGTAACCGCCCTTTGAGTGCCACCACCCGCCCTTTATTTGTAACGGTAAACAAATGATAAGAACGGGGAGACCACTTTAAAAAAAAACGAGTCAATTCTTTACCTCAAGGGTGGTATGGAATAAAGAACATAAAAACCATGATAGTGATAAAATCGAGGAATATCAAGGCATGCCTACAGGCGTAAAAATAGAAGAAAAATATAAGGTTTCCACTTATGAAAACGGTTTTTTGAGAAAACTTGAGAATTACGAAATGTAATATTTTTATGTTTTTCTCCATACAAAATTTTCTACAAAAATGAATATCTCTGAAAATATTTAACGAAGCGAGAGGGCTAGTTTCGTTGTCAGGTGGTCCTGCAGGGTCAGCCATAGTAGTTTCCCACAATTAAAAGCTTTGCTGTGTAGTAAGTTGATGCTTGTATTCACACACAATAAAATATTCAGTTTAGATTACACTTGAAAAACGTGGCAAGATTGCTCAGCTTCGGGTAACGTGCTATCGCCACCGTATCAGGAACTGAATTGCCCGGCATAACTGAACTCTCCCCAAACACGAGGCTTTTTCATATTGTAAAGTTGGCACGTCGTACTAAAAATTTAAACGTTTCTAATTGGCTGACGAATACAGTTCTGCCAACCTAACAAACATCACGCTACCCGACTGCAACAAGCATGCCCAAGCCAATACTAGCTTGACGTTTTCCCAATAGATGGCGTTATACAACAAAAATCAATTCAGTGTAAATTTAACAATTAGGAAACAAATTGAAAATCAAATAGTGTCTAAATTACGTAATGAATTTTCAGCTCGTCGACACGGCCATCTTGACATTTCACACGTCCTCGTGTGACGTACCTGAAAAGACATTATCGAACAGTAAACAATTCTTGTACGCTCGGTCAACCTGACCAAAATTAGAGACTTAGTATAATAGGTATTCTTAATAACTTTACTTAATTCCAAATTAATTACTTGAACAAGGCTCATCACAATTTAGCATTGTAAAATACTGTGCTCAACTAAAGTAATCAATCAAAAGATGCGTCAAAGGTTACATTGGTGAATTGCCTAAACCCGGCAATCACCAAACTATGAGATTTACCTAACTCCGGTAAACTCAATACAGTATGCCTCCATCCGGCAGTACAACACAGTACGTTTATTTGCCTCCATCCGGCAATACAACACAGTACGTTTATTTGCCTCCATCCGGCAATACAACACAGTACGTTTATTTGCCTCCATCCGGCAATAGTGCGCGATATACATCCATCCTGCAATCGCCAAAAATGAGAGCTGCCTCCATCCGGCAGTCACAATAAACCAATGAGGCGCTCATGTAATACCAAAATCAATTCAATCGATCATTTATCAATCGAAACTTAAAATAATGATAGTAAACAATGAATTGTGATAAGTCTTGCCAAGATACAATTATTACAAATCTAAATTAACACACAACAAATAATTCTGATTATGTACTATCAGATTCAATCTCGATTAAGTCATTTCGAAAATCCTTATCAGGCATTGATTTAAGTCTGTCGTGTGCATACTTATAGGTACGGTTAGAATTGAGCGCTTTGAGAACATAGCGGTCGCCCTCAAGAACCTCAACAACTTTGAATGGACCTTTATATTTACAATCGAGTTTAGTCTGGTTGCGCTCTTCGTTTTGAAGTAAAACAAGGTCACCTATAGAAAATGGAACTACCTTTGCCTTTGTGCGATCAAAACGAGCTTTATCATATGAAGCGCTTTTCTCAATATTTTGTAATGCCTGCGCTCTAACCTGATCAATGTCAACTTCACAATCTGCGGTGTCTGAAAGCATGAGATCTAACGGCCTTGCTATTTTGCCAATCAAAAGCTCTAAGGGACTTGATTTAGTGACACGATTTTGTGTGCAGTTAAGAGCGAGCTGGACTTCAGGCAAGCCATCCTGCCATGACCTATTACTTGTCTCTAAAGCCGTGAGCATGTTTTTAAGCGTGCTCATGACTCTCCCAACTTGTCCATTTGCGCGTGAACTACCAGTTGCTATCAAATGCAATTTGATATTGACAGAATCGCAATACTCTTTAAAATCCCTACTGGCGAAGCATCGACCTTGATCAGCGATAATCCTTGCTGGAGCACCAAATAGCGAAACACTATGTTTTTAAGCTTTGATGCTGCTTGCAGCGTCAATGTTGGTAGTGTGGTAAAGAAACACAAATTTCGTGAAGGCGTCAATAAGAACCATGACATATTCCTTCCTATCACTTTTTCCGCTCAGCTTCCCAGTTGCATCTAGGTAAGTGTACCGTATGCCATGGAGCTGTCACTTTCGGGATGGGATGGAGTTCATTCCGTGCTTTTCCTGATGCCGATTTTGCTACTTTGCACGTGACACAACTACCAAACAAATTTCCTGACATAGCGGCTTATTCCTTCAAACCACGCGAGTTGTGGGCAAACCACAAATAAAATATACTGTGTAACGGTTTATTATTTCATGTAACTTACGTTTTTCATCACCGGTCACGTTACAATCTATTTCACGCTCGTCATTAGCCACTACAGTATTTACTTTCAATCTATTCTCATCATTTCTGATAAGTTCAAATTCCGTAGCCGTTATCGTAACAGAAAACCTCAAATTCAAAATTTCTTTACCTATCAATAAATCACTTAGCAGAAAAAAGTCAGGAAAAACATGAAATAAAATCTCGATCGTATATGAACCAATCTCAACTTCGCACAATATCTAAGGTACACAGAACGTTCGCTTGCCCAATGCCAGTTAATGAAATAACATTATTGAATCGTTTACCACTTAAATTTGTCGCAATATTTTCTTTAACAAGCGAATATTCCGTTCCCAAGTCATAACAAACATTATACGACACACCTGAGTGTTCCAGAAGGCGGGTGGATCACGCAGAAGTCCACGCGACGCTCAACCCTCGGCGTTGCCGGCACACTCCCGGCACTGTCCCTGGCTGTAGATCCTGTACACACCCACTCGCGATGTGCCCCGATGTGCTTCTCACAGCACACGATCGAAGTCGAAAGCAGACACTTGTGTTGTTCACCCGAGTATCAGTTGATACGGGTCGGCAGCTTCACTTTATTTTTGTTGTGGTAGAATCGTTGCAAGCCTGGCTCGTGTGCCAACACCGTCAATACAGCGATTTCTTCGTAGGTTAGATTTTTTCACTTGTTAATTAGTGACGTAATCAGTCGGCTGGCAAAAGCGGCGATATTTTCTCCATCTTGAGCTTTCTCGTGTTGTAGGTTTATAATTGTAGCAGCACTTATTTCAGACGTGATAAATCGAGCAGCAAATAACTCCTTGAATTGCAGCCAAGTCATTCCGGTACAGGTTATTTGAGAAAACCACGTGGATACCGATTATCTTAACGCCTTGCTTATGAAAAGAATCAGGTCACTTCCGCTGGGAGGATTATCAGCAAAGCAAAGGTTAACCGTGTTGTACCAAGCACGTGCGTCTATTTCAGGCTCCTCTGGGTCGAATTTGTGTAGTCATACCCGCTGGTTGCCTTATTGCTTCAATCAAACTCAACCTGGTGCTGTTTTGTATCTGGAACATTTTCCGTAATAATTGTTCACTTCTTGCTCGAGGTGATCCCACTTCTGATAACGAAGCGAGAGGGCTAGTTTCGTTGTCAGGTGGTCCTGCAGGGTCAGCCATAGTAGTTTCCCACAATTAAAAGCTTTGATGTGTAGTAAGTTGATGCTTGTATTCACACACAATAAAATATTCAGTTTAGATTACACTTGAAAAACGTGGCAAGATTGCTCAGCTTCGGGTAACGTGCTATCGCCACCGTATCAGGAACTGAACTGCCCTGCATAACTGAACTCCCCCCGAACACGAGGCTTTTCATATTGTAAAGTTGGCACGTCGTACTAAAAATTTAAACGATTCTGATTGGCTGACGAATACAGTACTGCCAACCTAACAAACATCACGCTACCCGACCGCAACAAGCATGCCCAAGCCAATACTAGCTTGACGTTTTCCCAATAGATGGCGTTATACAATAAAAATCAATTCAGTGTCTAAATTTAACAATTAGGAAACAAATTGAAAATCAAATAGTGTCTAAATTACGTAATGAATTTTCAGCTCGTCGACATATATATCTATACTAATATTATAAAGAGGAAAGATTTGTATTTTTGTATGTTTGTAATGAATAAAGTCAAAAACTACTGGACCGATTGCAATAATTTTTTCACCATTAGAAAGCTGCATTATTTAGAAGTAACATAATAATATCACGCTAGGTCCTATGGTTGTGGAGCAGTAACCGAAAATGTTTCAAAAACGGGGGAAAAGTATCGTTTCTGAGGCCTTCCGTGGCGTGCGCTGAGCATATAGTTAAAGTTATACAAAAATGCTCTATGGATGATTTGTTCATCTTAACATTATATTTAAAAAAGTCCGCGAGAGCATATGTCTACCTTTTATAGTGTACCCATAACAATCGTTTTAATGATTTAGATATTTGCTGAAAAGTAATGTCATTTTGGCGACGGGATTTCGAAGTGAATGGACTAATCATTATAAAAGTTTGCTCTAGATAACTTTTGAATTGTTCAATCGGTTACTTTTAAACTATTAATTGATCCAAAAGATACGTATTAGGTACCTAAGTATCTACTATTTCAAAAATACATAAAAAAGGCGCGGGGCAGCGCGCGGCGTAAAGTGACTAGCCAGCCGGGCAACGCAGCGGTGCGGGGGAAGGGAGGTCAGATCAGTGAGATCCAGAAGAGATGATGAGAGTAGCCGCGCGGCTCATTCGCGCGGTCGGCTCCCTACGCAGCAGACGTGCCACGTAACCGAACTTAAACATTTTGTAGACTATTTAACTTGCATTTTTTGTTCGAGTAAAAAAGTTATTTTCAGTACTAATTATAATTTGTTCATTCAGGCTTTACTGCTATAATATCCTAAATTCTATTCTTACTTATACCCTTATTTTCTATAGTAAGTATTTATCCTAAAGTCTATTCTTATTCTCTATATATTTTTCTATAGAAATTAAAATGTCCTAATTTATTTTTATGGCCTATTTTTATGGCCTAGAATTAGATGGAATATGAGAAGGCCTTTGACTCGGTTGAGATCTGGTCCGTTCTGGAGTCTCTGCAGGCAGCGTTGCCAAGTTGACTAGCGATACATCCCAGTAATAAGATGCCTCTACGAGGCTGCCACCATGTCCATCCAAGTACAAAATCAGCAGACAAGTCCCATAGTCCCATACCATTGCATCGAGGAGTGAAGACAGAAGGGGAATGTTATTTCCCCGAAATTGTTCACAAATGCAATGGAGGATATGTCAAGACGCTGCATTGGAAAGGAACTTGGCATCAACGATCAATGGCTGAACACATTCTCTCACTTGCGATTTGCAGACGAATCGTCATCATGGCAGAAAACGCTGCAGACCTTCAACCTGATCTTGAATGACCTAGCTGATTTCTTTCCTACGGATCGGCCTACGGATGAACTTGGATAAAACCAAAGTCATGTTCAATGAACATGTTCTACCGGAACCGATTTCAGTACACGGTACCGTTCTCGAAGTTGTTAAAAATACGTATACCTTGGGCAGACATTGCAGTTGGGTAGAAATAACTTCGAGGACGAGGTAAACAGAAGAATTCAGCTGGGTTGGGCGGCATTTGGGAAGTTACGTCGAGTCTTAACATCAGCGATCCCACAGTGCCTGAAGACAAAGGTCTTCAATCAGTGTGTCCTACCTGTAATGACATACGGAGCTGAGACGTGGACACTGACGGCACGGCTTGCCCACAAGCTCAAAGTCGCACAGCGTGCTATGGAAAGGGCTATGCTCGGCGTTTTTCTGAAGGATCGAATCAGAAATGAAGTGATCCGACAGAGAACCAAAGTCATCGACATAGCTCATCGTTTTAGCAAGCTGAAGTGGCAGTGGGCCGACCATATTTGCCGTAGAACCGATGACCGTTGGGGAAAACGAGTTCTCGAGTGGAGACCGCGTCTCCGCAAACGGAGTGTAGGACGCCCTCAGGCAAGGTGGACTGATGATATACGCAGATGGCTGGCAGAAGCTGGATGCGAGAAGCCGAAAACAGATCACAGTGGCGTGCAATTGGAGAGGCCTATGTCCAGCAGTGACAAGTATGGGCTGATGATGATGATGATGATGGAAATTTTATAACGCACTAGTTGACCCGGCAAACATTGTCTGGCTAATACACATTATTAACAGTGTTTGTATCCTATTATACGCATGTATTATACATATAAACCTTCCACAAGAATCACTGTATCTAATAAATTTGGTATACCCTTAATTTCGGGGTAAAGTGTAGCTTATGTATTAATCTTATGTACCTATATGCTGTTTAACTTACATACATACACTTCACGCCTGTCTCCCAAAGAGGTAGGCAGAGACTACAGATCTCCAATTGTCACGGTCCTGACATAGCCCTTCGCTTCATCTACATTCATACATATTTTCATACATGACCTCCGGTTTCGAGTACTTTTCACGCCACCTTCTGCCAGGACATCACCAATCTGGTCTGTATATGTACTTCTGGGGCGACCTCTACTCACCCGGCCCATTACATCACCCATATAAATATCGTTAATCGACTTTCATCCATTCTCTCATGCTGTTTGTCTTGAAGTTTTATTCAAATTCTAACTACTGAACGAGTTCAGATTCTAACTACTGAAAAGGTCTGTCTGACACTGTAATTCTGTCGCATAGAACTGCCTTTTTTATCACTATGAACAAGCGTTTGACCACCATCCTGCCTGATGTTAAGCAGCGTTTAGGTTTCTAGGAAATGAAATTGCATAATATTAGATACAGGTGTAGGTAACATTATATATATGTACATACACTTCACGCCTGTCTCCCAGAGGGGTAGGCAAAGACTACAGATCTCCATTTGTCATGGTCCTGACAATATCCCTTTCGCTTCATCCATATTCATACATCTTTTCAAATATGATCTCCGGTTTCGAGTGCTGTTCACGCCACCTTCTGCCAATACACCACCAATCTGGTGGATGTATATTCTTTTGGGGCGACCTCTACTCACCCCTTAGATCACTCATAATGTCTTTCGTTATTCGACTTTCATCCATCCTCTCCATATGGCCAAACTATAGCTGCACAAAAAATAGCTGTATCTATAAATTGTTAAACTATGAATTCACAGAATATAGTGAAATGTGTGAAGTGTTGTATTGAATTGAAAAGTCTTATACCTACTAGTGGTACAGAAGTGTGTCCAATAGTTCCGCGCGAGACATGAGAATAGAACTGAGGTTAGTCCCTGTCGTAAGAGTCTAGACTAGATTAAATCTTTACTTCATTTCATTGTCAGCTGTAGGTGCATAGATTCGACATTAATGAAGGTTTTAGCAAAGCTCAAATCATTTTGTTTTTTATTATTTTCTTTGCGCATGCGGCGGTGGAGTTGCAAATACGTTCATATTTCGTGATAACGTAAAAAAAACTTACATTACTCGTATATCCTTGATAATACCAAGTTATTAAATGAGAATTCATTTAAATAGATTCCAATATCTCGCTACAAATTCATTACGATTTTAAAACAGTCGAGAGAATTTCAATTATTTTAATCACTCTTGAAATAAGCACAATTTAATTCGTGGCAAATTCAACAAAGACTATCAAATTTGCAGTATAATTTATAGATACAGATAAATTCTGTGCTCAATACAGGTTTTCCATTAACCGTAGATTTTGTCGATTAGCCGTAAAACGTATTTTAAAGTAGCGAAACGCCTTGTGTTCTCTTTGCCTCAGTACGGTTAACACTGCCAGTTGTAATGGGTCTTTAGCTAAATAGGAACTTGTAGTGAATTTGGTACATTTTGTACTGGCAAAGTTGCCATTTCCGTTCTTCGCAGTATTGAATACATTCGCTTTCATCCATGACCAGCTAGTCCCCTTTCACCCTCAGCGGGTTTCATAAAAGAGCTCCGTAGATAAAACCCTGACGTAAAAGTTCGTAAAAGAACTGGGATAATTGAAAAACCTGATCTCTCATTAAAATCTCTCGCTTTAGTCCGTTTCTGAATTAAATACGGGCATATCGCAGTCACGTCGACGCCTTTATGACTGACTCTAACTGACTTCTGGAAGAATTTTGTTTTCGAAATAGGTATTTCTCACCTGAATCTATTTACAATCCCGCCATTGCAGCACTAACTGACGCCTTTTAGTCCTTTTTTTTTTAATTTCACCTCGCTGTCTGTGTAATTTCAATTCAAATTCAAATTTCAAATTCAAATTTCAAATTTCATTTATTATGTAAAAAGGCATAAGTACACGTATTGGGTCACCACTGTTAAGTTAAAATAACCTGTAGTAGAGGTGGCCGCTCTTTCTTACAATATTTAAACATTTACATAACAAACTTAACAAAGTTTAAAATCTCCATAGGATCATCAGGTACTCTATCTATGTTATTATATTGGTATTCTATCTTAGATATGATTTTTTTTTTTTTAAAGTAAAACAGTAATGTAAATATATACTTACATATGATATATACTTGTAATACATAAACGTATAAATAAATTATTTATCCATGCAATACATACACCACCCGCCCAGGCAATGCACCAATTTCTAAGTAATTAGTACATTACCCGGACAAACAGTATACGTTATACATTTAATATATATGGTTATAATATACATATATGGGTTATACATATAATACTAATGTTATTGTATTCCAATAATATAAAGGATACACGATGTCTATATTTATGTATTTACTGAATCACATATTGGTTCTGCTTATGTTCGTACTTAAATAGGTGCTAATGATAACATTGGTTAATAATAATTATTTAATTTCTGTGAATAGACTTTCTGTTTCCTCATAGTTAAGATTAATAAGCCACGATGCTACGGATTTCTTACATTCTCTTATGTTCATAGAATAAATATTAACAATTTTATTTATTTTGTTGTAGAGTTGGGTGGACTGAGAATAGAACTGACGACTCGCGAATTTCGTGTTTACGAGGTTTGGTTTAATAACGGTATTCTGATTACGTTTATTTAAAAGTGACTCATCATATTCATTATTTCTATGCACATTGAGTACGCATTGAAGAATATACAACTGTCGTACAGTCAAAAGTTGAGTGTCTTGGTATAATTGAAAGGTGCTATACAGTTTAGGCTTGCAGAGCATTATTTTTAGTAATGTTCTCTGTGATCGCTCAAGAGTAATGAATTTGGTTTTAAATGTGCCTCCCCATATGGCAATACAGTACACTAGAATTGACTGTACGAGTGTTATATAAATATATTTTAAAATGGAGAAGTCACATATGTTTCGAATCCGTTTGAAGATCCAGATAAGTTTCCTAGCACGGGTAGCAGCTAATTCTAACTGTGGATACCAGGACAGATTTTGATCTATGAGGACTCCCAAATATTTAACGGTATCAACCTTCTGGATATTGGTGCAGATACAGTCTAAGTTATGAACTGAACAAGTGTGTGCTTTCAGTTGGAGATTTTTGCCAGGCTGAGAAGAATTTCTTATTGAGAAAGATATATAATTAGTTTTAGTTAGATTTATAGTTAGTATATTAATTTTTAGCCATGTCATGACAGTACGAAGTCCGGTTTCTGCTATCTTAAAAGTATCCCTCCAGCTATTTCCATGGAAGAGTATGGCTGTGTCGTCAGCATATGAAAATACCTGACCATTTTGTAGTTTTAAATTTGTAAGATCATTTATATATACCAAAAATAATGTTGGACCCAGGACACTTCCTTGTGGAATGCCGTAGTCAGTTGTGGATGCGTCATTACTCATTATATCATTGTTAAGTTTTACTCTTTGAGAGCGATCGTTAAGATAATCAGTGAGAAGTTGCAAAAAGGTATCTCTTATACCAATTTTTTCCAGTTTTTTAATAAGAATAGGTATATATACTGTATCGAATGCTTTTTGCAAGTCAATAAATATACCTAGACATTTCTTCTTAGCGTCAACAAGGCCAGTAATGTTTTTCGTTAAGTTGAGGACAGCGTCCTCGGTGCTCATTCCACTACGAAACCCGTACTGCGATGGTGAAATTACGTTATATTGCTCAAGATATTTTATAAGTCTGGCGTTGACAACTTTTTCTAAGATCTTGGCAATTACTGAAAGCACTGAGATTGGACGGTAGTTGTTAATGTCGTCTTTTGCTCCACTTTTATGTACTGGGTGAATAATAGCTTTCTTTAATATCGAAGGAAATATACCATGTTTCAAAGATATTTGACATAGGCGTAAAATAACCGGAATAGTTTCTTTTTTCGCAAGTTTCACAAACCTCGTCGTAATATTGTCGTAGCCAGCTGCTGAATCAGACTTTAGATTAATAATAATGGTGGCTATCTCTTGTGGGTCTGGTTCAAGTATGCCAATAGAGTTTACTTGTGAGGGAAGTTGTCGAAGATAGTTGTCAATCTCTCGATAATCGGAGGAAACACTTTGTTCTGCCATATTTTTCCCTATGTTTTTGAAATATTTATTTATATAGTCCGCAGATGCGACTGATGTTGGTTTTAGATTTAAAAGTTCTACGTTATTTGACTTTTGTTTGTTTGAGCTAGTTATACTTTTTATAGTTTTCCACAGTTGTTTATTATTTGATTTGCTATTGTTTATTAACTGCCTCTCGTATTGGGTTTTAAGTTTTTTAATCAAGTTATTACAGTAGTTACGGTACCGTCTGTAGGTGATTATTAATGTATCGTTGAATGGATTGTCCTTGAGTTTTTTTTGTAAATGATTCCTGTTTTTTATGCATTTAAGTATACCTGGTGTAATCCATGGCTTGATTGTTCTCTGACTACATGGGATTTTTTTTATGTTTGTATTTGCGATCAGGGCATGCGATAACCATTGTATTATTTCATTAGCCAATACATTCGGATCTTCTAATTTCATTATATTTTGGTCCCTAATAGATTGTAAGGTTTGTAGTGCTTCTTCGTAGTTGGTTATTACTTTCTCCCTTAAAACAACATGTGATTTATGAAGTAAATACACAAAAACTGAGATCATCTTGTGGTCTGTTACAGTGGTATCAAGCACTCCGATGTATGACGAATAGCGAGTTTGGTTAATCCTAATATCCACGTGGTCCAAGCAACTGTTCACACGGGTGTCATGACGGTGCCCAGGAAGAAAGTCATGGGACGTCAGCATGTCTAGAAATGATTCCACGTCACTGTCATTTCTTCCTTCCAAGATATTTATATTTATGTCACCCGTGATTATAGTATCTAAATTAAGGTGGGGAGACTTCAAATAGGCATCTAGTGATAAAATAAATTTCTCAACGTTTTGTGACGGCGGACGATAAATACAAAGGAGGCTCTGCTTCAGGGAGGGAATGTCAAGATTTATTTCCAAACAAGATGCGCCGTCTAGATCAACCTCTTTGACAGTGTGCCGTATGTTATTCCTTACAAATACTACAACACCATCATTTTGA